>JAUIMW010001773.1:0-11798 GCA_033557785.1 Enochrus cinctus
ATAAATGTTATTTAAACTTAATAAATTTGTTTTCAATTCCAAATGTACTTTGAAAGACTAATCGTGTACAGGAAACGTCATTTTTTACATATAGCAATCGAAATGAAATAAATTAACTGGACCCGAACACGAGCCAAAATTTATAAATAATTAATTTACAATTCGCCGATAACCTTTTACTTATAGATATGCTAATATTATAATTTTAAATAAATAAATAATGTTTTATCAATGATTTTCTTTCTATTTGTGTTTTGGCATACCAAGGATTATATTTACAGTTACAAGTACAGTATCTATATATGCATGTGTGCTTAAACCTTAGCAGTTATTATTATGTCTAATATGATTTTTATGTTGGTTTATTCTATTTCTTAGTTAATTGCTATGATATTCCAAAATAAGAGGAGTTACAGTCCTTACATTGGATCTTACATATAGGTGGTTTGTTTTTGTTTTTAAAAAGGTAAATATAATAATTTTTAATGAGTAATTGTTACTTAAAATTTTTTATTTATTTACATTTTTTTTTAAATTCAACATCTGAAATTATTTATCTATTGTGTTATTTTTGGTACCAATTGATTATTATTATTTTTTATTTAAACTTCATTTGGAAGTCATCATCGATGTCTTTACGACCACGTTTGAAGTCGGCAAACAAACATATAATTGTTATTTTTGATGGAGCGGAGTCCCCATAACACTTTTCAAGCAATTGCTTAGCTTAAACAATATTTTTTCCAATCAAGAAAAATTGTAAAATTAAAACACGAACTTGCTTTTGATCCATTCTTTTGGAAATAATAAAAGTAGCATCACTCTTAGCACAATAACTCACAAACTAAAGAACAGATTGTCAAAAAATTTTGACAACTGTCTTTTGAAGGTGGGTATTGAATGTGTACCCTTTGTTAGGCCCACAACTTTCCAGTTCATATGTTATATGCGCAAATACCAAAAAAAAGGATAAAATGAACAAATATTATTTAATTGAAAACTAAAGACGACATTTTCGTTTGCAACTTCACTGATCATCATCTCTACTTTTCTAGAATTGAAGCTGTATACGCTCGCAGCTTCGCTGCTCTCTAACTCGGGCAAGCCCTCGCTTTACTCTTTGTTGTTTGAAGCCTTGCTGATGATTGCCTCTACCTTTCTTAATCTAAATTTTCGTTTACAGTTTCGCTGTTCATCGCCTAAACCTTTTTAAAATTGTAGTTGTGTATGCTCGTAGTTTCGCTGCTCTCTAACTCGGGCAAGCCCTCGCTTTATTCTTTGTTGTTTGAAGCCTTGCTGATGATTGCCTCTACCTTTCTTAATCTAAATTTTCGTTTACAGTTTCACTGTTCACCGCCTAAATCTTTCTGAAATTGTAGCTGTATATGCTCGCAGCTTCGCTGCTTGCTGACTTGGACAAGCCCTCGCTTTATTTTTGTTGTTTGAAGCTTTGCTGGTGATTGCCTCTACATTTTTTGATCTAAGTTTTCGTTTGAGGTTTCGCTATTCATCGCCAAAACTTTTCCAAAAGCTGTATATAAAATGGTAGCAGCTTCGTTGCTGGATGACTCGGGCAAGTCATCACTCTACTCTTTTTGTTTGCAGCTTTGCTGGTGATTGCCTCTACTTACCTTAATATAAAAGTTTCCTTTGCATCTTTGCTGTTTATCACCTAAACTTTTCTCTATTTACAGTTGTATATGCCCGCAGCTTTACTGTTTGCAGCTTTTCTGATGATTGCCTCAGCTTTTCTTAATCTAAACCTAAGCTGCTTGCTGGCTTGAGAAAACCCTCGCAGCTCATCGTTTGCAGCTACGCTAGTCCTCGTTTCTACTCTCTTAAATTTTAGACGCTTACTCTTTCGTCATAAGTTGACTCATGTAAACCCTCTCATCACCACTTGTAGCTTCGCTGACCTACTCTCCATTTCTAATACTGTAGGTTCTTAATCTTTCAAAATTTTAAGTGTCTACTCTCGCAGGTTTGCTGCACACTAGCTCAGACAAACCCTCACAAAATAATTCATCCTTTGCAGCTTCGTTGATCACTGCTAATATTGCAACTTCCAACTCTTCTAAGTTTGCGGTTGCGTATTCTCACAGTTCTGCTATTTGCTGGTCATCGTCTATACCCTCTTAAAATATATATATTTTTTTATTTTCATTAACAGCATAAACTATCGTCAAAATTTCAAAGTAGATTTCTTTACATTTCTTTAGTGGTACATGGGTCAAATACATTTGTCATTACAATTTTTCAAGAGGCTATTTGATGAAGAAATATACTCTAACACAAGATCCAATATCTTAGCAGTAGATATTTCTTAACATATCATTCAAAATTTTGGTATATAAATGTCAATAAACTTCTTTGTAGTTGCTTATTCAGAGGCAGACAAGCCCTTGAAATACAGTTCATCGTTGGCAGCTACGCTGGTCATCGTCTTTCCCTTTATAAATTGTAGCTGCGTTTGATCGCTTTGCTACTCGCTGACTCCTTTCTTAATTTTAATTTTCGTTTACAATTTCTCAGTTCATCGCCTAAACTTTTCTAAAATTGTAGCTGTATACGCTCGCAGCTTCGCTGCTCGCTGACTCGGGCAAGCCCTCGCTTTACTCTTTATTGTTTCTAAATTTTCGTTTGCAGTTTCGCTGTTCATCACATTAACTTTTCTAAAATTTAAGGTTTAAGCAGTTTATTCTCGTAGCTTCGCTGCTCGCTCGCCTACATTTTTGTTTGCAGTTTTGCTGGCCACCTAAACTTTTTCAAAATTGCAGTTATATGCGTTCGCAGCAGGTTTTGTTTCATCAATTTTCGTTTGCACCTTCACTATCACCTTAACTTTTCTAAAATTTATATATGTGGGAATAGGATTTTGTCACCATCGACAATACAGTTAAAGCTATCTATTTTACTTTGTATTATAAAATAATAAAATTCAGACAAGTTGCTATTACAAAAGTCAAAATCAAGTGTGAGAGTTAGATAAAGTTTTTCGCAAAAATTAGTTTTATTTTAACGTTTGTTAAAAAATAAACTTCTTTCCTCACATTCGACTAAATGAAGTGAAAACAATTTTTTTTTTAATTGCTGGTCATTGTCTTTATCTTTCTACAGCTAGAGGTGTCGCTACTTCCATTTTCGTTTGCAACTTCGCTGGTCATCTTACTTTTCTAAAATTGTAGCTATAGCAGCGAAGTTTCGAGCTGTAGTTTTAAAAGGGCAGAAACAATGACCAGAAATGCTGTCAACATTAAAGAGTAAAGCAAGGACTCGCCCGAGTCAGCGAGCAGCGAAATTAACATATATGAAACAATTTCACTTGCACGACACGATCAACGCAAATTTATTCAATCGAATGTGAAGAATGGAAGTTTGATTTTTCACACAAAACTGATTTTACGGAAAAATCGATTTGCAAGGGAACGAGGATTTGCCTGACTGAGCGATTACTGAAACTGCGAGTATATTTATCTATATTTTAAGATCCATGAATTACGAGGGCTTGCCCGAGATAGAAAGCAGGGAAGCGACAAGAGGGTAAGTCCTCCTGCTGAATTTTCCTATCACTATGACTATATCAATTGTGCAGATAGTTAAATTTTTTGTATATTTTTTCGATTTAGGTATAGCTACGTGCAAATTTTGAACTCTGTAATAAGTGATTACGTCATTTGCAGCTTCGCTAATCATCACCTTAACCTTTCTAAAATTGTAACTGTCTACACTCTCTGGTCGCTGACTCGGGCAAGCCTCAATTTTCATTTGCAGCTTTGTTGTTTATCACATTTCATCAACATTTCTAAAATTGTCGCTGAGAATACTTGTAGTCTCGCTGCTCTCAGATCCGGACAAGCTCTCACTAGCTAATTTTTCGTTTGCAGTTTCGCCTTTTTTGTTGTTATTTATGTTGCTGCTCGTTAACTCTACAAGCCCTCGCTATGTGGTTGAAGTGTCTTAAAATAAAGCACTGAATACTCGTAGTACATATATTTATTGATATCAGCTTCCTTCTGTATAAAATTGTCTCAAAATAGAGTTATAAAACTGGCAGCTTCACTATTTAGTGCCTCGAGCAAGCCCTTGCGATTCAATTTAATTATATCTGCTACGCTTGGTACAAAAAAAGAGTCTTCAAATAGTACTCCCTCGCTTTTTTCATTAATTCGCTTAATACTATACTGTATTCGTTATAAGAAGGGCCAAGCTTGCGCATCGTAGCTTGACCTTTCAAGACTGAGGAGGGCTTAACATACTCAGGGGTGTGTAATATTAACTTACAAAAACGTTAAAAATTTATTTAAAAAAAAACATATTGAATACAAAAAAAATTGTAACATTTTATTCTGATTTTGCTGAATACGAACTGGTGATGACTGTTCATAATGTGGTCAATTTGCTAAAATAAACCCACAGTTTTTGAGCAGGAGCTGTACTACATTATATGTTTTGTTGTCCCGAAAAGCGATATATAAAAACTTAAGGATTCGCTTTAGCGAATCTCGGCGAGCAGCGAAGCTGCGAGTGTCAAGGGCCAAATTGAAGAATATATAATGTTATAGATTTATAAACAAATAGTTTTTATGTTTGTCGACCTATAACATTATATATTCTTCTTAAAATTTGACCCTTGACACTCGCAGCTTCGCTGCTAGCCGACATTCGCTAAAGTGAATGCTTAAGTTTTTATATATCGCCCTTTGCGACAACAGTGTGCACATTTCTTAGTGTAATTTGTTTTCTTTACTAAAACGTACGTATCTTATTCTAGTTTGTTTTGTTTGCTTAATAACACACATATCTAACTCTAATGCACTTTAGTTTCCAAAATAAAGCTTGGGCATGGTAGCCCAACCTTTCAAAGCGACTCATGACTGAGGAAGGATACTTAGAGGTGTATAATACGAATCAAATGAAACTAAGACGCTACGTCCGGTAATTTTTTGAAATTGTAGCATCAATAATAATTTGGACTGTAATTTATTTTGTTAATTAAGTATTATTTTACATAAATGTTAAAATTTCAACAAAAAACATATTGAATACAAAAAAAAATGATATCATGATCTATTATTACATTCTTAATAATGTGGTCCAGTTGTCACATTTTATCTTCCTTTTTAATAACGTTCATTTCAATTATTACACTTTTCTTCATCAACTCTTTTGACTTGGTTTTTAAATAATTTCAACAAGATTTCCATTTTTCTAATAAATTATACTGAAAAATTAACACGCCAACAAATTATACGCAACACACTAAGAAATTGGAAGAAAATCTTTTGCCAAGACACTTGTACTGGTGCTTTAATGCGGTTATGACCACCCTTAACTTTAGAGAATATTTGGAGGTGTGATTTTTTAAGTGAGAAACCAATAAAGGGATAATGGTCCAACGATCGTGGGCGTTACTGACCGTTTTACTCTTATTTAAATTAAGACAATTATTGTCACCAAACAAAGCAACTATCAGTAATAGATAACGAGGGATTGCTTGAGTTAGCGAGCAACGAAGCTGCAAACATACGCAGTTATGTTTTAAAAGTTTTATTCTTGCCAAGCATAGCAGATAGCAACTAATTGAATCATGATGGCTGATACGCAGTTATGTCTTAAAACATTTATCTGTGCCCAAACATAGCAGATTCCAACTGACTGATATATTCAAATGTGAAGCAAGTAATTGTTGAAAAGTTTAGGTAACAACCGGCAAAGCTGCAAACAAAAATTTTAGAAAAGTTTAGGTGATCACCAGCAAAATTGCAAACGAGAATTGAGTGGAATACAGATTCTTTTATCAAGTGAAGCAGATATTAACAAATTGTCCAAGTCAGTAATTGGCGAAGTTGCGAGGATATACAGCTATATTTTTAGACACTTATTTATAGTGAAGTGAAGCAAATATTAATTAATTGGATTGCGAGGGTTTACCCGAGTCAGCGAAGCTGAGAGCATAGACAGCTACAATCTTCGAAAGGTTATGTTGATGACCAGCAAAGTTGCTAATCAGTTGCTGGAGAGAGCAAGCAGTGAAACTGTGAATATACGAGTCAGCCGCTCGAGGCAGCAAACAGTGAAGCTAAGAGCGAGGGCTTCTCCGAGTCAGCGAGTAACAAATTTGTATACAGTGGTACCTCGACATTCGAGTGCCCCAACATACGAGTTTTTCGAGATACGAGCTGGCGAGCGAGTGATTTTTTGCTTTGAGTTACGAGCGAAATTCGAGGAGTTATATCTCAGCAAGTCTTCAGCTGTGATGAGACAAGACTGTTCTGGAAAAAGATGCCGAATAGAACATATATAACGGCAGAGGAGAAGATGGACACCACTCCTATCCTGCAGTCCATGTATCAGCAGGAGATTTCTAATTTTAAGAAGCTATACACCAAGCACCTGTTTCGATGCTGCTTTGAAGTGACGGAGAACACAAACCTCACCTTTCGAGAGTTCTGGAAGGACCACTTTAATATCGCGATTTGCCTAAAAATTATCGACCAGGCCTGGCTGGGTGTTACAACCTTGACCTCTGCATGGAAAAAACTGTGGCTGAAAGGATCTACGAAGAATTGGAACCCGGTATGTCAGTAGAGGAGGAGATTGTGTCTCTGGGGAAATCCATGGGTCTAGAGGTGAAAGAGAGAGATGTGAACGAGCTCGTCGAGGAGTACACCCAGGAACTGACGACTGAGGAGATACAAGAGTTACAGACACAGCAGTATACGGAGGTTATGCAAGAAATTGGTTTCGAGGAGTCAGAGGAGGAGGAGGTTATTTCTATAAGTGAGATAAAGGAGATATTAGGAATGTGGGAGAGAGTTTCACAGTTCGTGGAAAAGGAACACCCAGAAAAAGTCAACAAGTCGTGCATCTGATCTTTTTAATGACACTTGCCTAACTCATTTCCGGAACATTCTGAGAGGGAAGAAGAAACAAACCTCCTTGGACATGTTTTTTTTTCTAAACGGCGTACAGGTGAAAGCGAGAAAAATGTAGCGAAAAAATGTAGGCAAAGACCAGTTAGGATATCTAATTTATTTCTTTATATTTTTTTTGTTTTTGTAAAATAATTATTTATCATTTATAAATATGTTTTTATTATTCAAAACCACGTAACAAAAATAACTAGGGTGACATTTTAGGGAACGGATTAATGGTAGTTCAATTGTTTTGTATGGGGAAATTTGCTTCTAGATACGAATAATTCAAGATACGAGCAAAGCTACGAGGGTTTAGGTGATAACCGTCGAACCAGCAAATGACTTATTCATCAAACATACTAGTTCGAATCAGCGAAGCGAAGCTATGAACATACGCAATTTGAATTGTGAGCAGTATAGGTGATGAACAGTGAAGCGGTAGACTAAGAGTGAGGTGGCAAAGATTTGCGCGAGTCAGCGAGTAGCAAGCTGCGAGCATACGCAACTGCAATTGTAAGAAGGTTTAGATAATCAAGATCAAAGCTGCAAAAGAAAACATAAATAGCGAAGGTTTGTTTGAATCAACGAGCAGCGAGCATATATAGCTTTAATTGTAGAAAGGTTTAGGTGAAGCTCAGCAAAGCTACAAACAAAAATTTTGGTACAGGTTCCTGAGTCAGCGAACGGCGCTTTTGCAAGTTACGCACCTATAATTTAATACTGATTCTTATATCAAGTGAAGCAGATATTAATATAATTAATTAAATAATAAATTGCAGAGAGCGAAGCTGCTATATTTTAAAACACTGCAAGCATATATCAAGGTCAGAGAGCAGCGAAACTACGAGCATTCTCAGCAATAATTTCAGAAAAGTTAAGGTGATAAATAACAAAGCTACAAACGAAATTTGAGGTAGCAAGAGCCTTCCCGAGTCAGCGAGTAGAGAGTATAGACAATTACAATTTTAGAAAGGTAATCAATTATTACAGAGTTGAAAATTTGTACGCAGCTATACCTAAATCGAAAAAAAATATTTATAGCAGAATGACAAACCCTCGTGATTCCATCCATTGATCTTGAAATATAGATGCGTGTACTCGCACTTTCGTTTATCGCTTACTAAAGTCCTACTGCATATGTTAACAGATTAACTGCTCGCTGATTGCAGCAAGTCATTTGCAGCTTCGCTGGTCATCAACTACACCTTCCTAAAATTGTAGCTGTCTATGCTCGATTCTTCGCTGCTCGCTGACTCGAGCAAGTCCTCCTAATCCAATTTATTGATATTTGCTTTCCTTCACATACTTCGATACTCAATTAAGGTTTAAAAAATACCAGGTGTGCCGTTCTTTTTTTTGAAAATGAAACGCTAATTTTGAATGGGAAAGTAATAAATTTTTATTCAAAGTCAATACTTTCAAATTTCACAAGTGTTTTTTCGGTTTTCCATTTGTCTTTCGTTCAATTCATGTGGCACCTCACCCTTCATACTTCCCGGACATTGCGCCACCTGACTACCGTTTATTCTTATCGTGAGAGATTTTTCGAAAGCTAAGGCCTTCTGGAGAGATGGCATTATGCAAGAACTTTGTATAGTGGTCGACGTTATTTACCTCGATATATCAAAACTATTGTTAGTGATTCGCTAAACCGAATACAGAGAGTGCAGAACGCATGTCTACGAATTATATACGGCATCAAAAAATTTGAACAAACATATTATATTGAAACATACGGCATGTGTTTATCACAGAATTATTCACACTCATAAGCCATCTTATCTTTGATTACGCAATTTAATTGAGGCCCAGAAACACAATAACAATTCCAAAACCGAAAATTAAAAAAAAAAGATTTTTTCCAACAAAATAAAAAGTTTAGCTCATAAAATAGTTAATTTAAATTTGCCATCACGTCGCCAAAAATGAATAATAAAAGCGCGCAGCCAGGCAAGACGGGTCGAAACGAGGCAAATTGAAACAGCATCTTAAATTTAGACCCAATTACCGCAAACCTCAATCTTCTCTCGAGAGAGTAAAGTGTTGAGATAGAAGAGTCTGTTGTAGGCCCCCCTTATTAATCGATGATGATGCTGTAGAGATCAGCTCACTCACAGCTCACTGCGATATTGAATTACAACAGCTTGTCCATGCAGACTCCGCCCAAACATCAACAAAAACAAACACACTTTACGTCTCAATTTGATTTTCGTCATCCCCACTCCCCACCACCAGGCCAACCAGATTTGAATTTATCTGGCCACGCCTACAGCACCATTCGCACATCTCTTCCTTTGACGTCCGACGAGGATCGCGCGTCCACGGTACGGTCGGAGCTGGAGAGAGACGGGTAGAGAGCAGTAGCTGGAGGCGAATCGATTTTAAATAAAGATAGATGGTGTTTTCTCATGCAGGCTTGTTCGAACTAAAGTAGATTTCTAATCTGATATGGTTTAATTAGATCTAAATATATTTTTCAAAATTGACACGATAATAGATCAATTTCTGTTGTTCAGAAATGCTAAACTTAAGTAAACAGAGAGGTAGGGTAGATGAGGGGCTCGTTTTTCGTGCGAGTGAGGAGGCGATCCGAGCTGCCATTATTCTTAGTTAATTGCTTTTTTGTGTAGCCTTAATTTAGTTTTTCCCTAATCTCGATGATTAAAAATATAATTTTTGTTTGGGCTGACGTAAAATGCTATTTTCTCTGTTTCCGACATGAAAGTCTAAGAATTTATTATCTTTTAGACACGCAACCGGCTCCTCCTGTTAAGGCTGAAGTACGTAAGTGGAGTCCCGCGCAAAATAACAGTTGAAACAGGAATTTTGACTACTTGATTTTGTTTAAACAGTCTACTCTCATGTCTTCTGAGAATGAAGACGAAAGATGAGGATGGATGTCCTTGTAGATAATAGAAGGAAATTAAAAAGCCAAAAAAAAAAGAAGAAGAAGAATGATCTGCAGATGTACAAACGCGAAGCAATAAAAAAAAACAAATGAGATAAAGAAAAAAAATCGAACAATGAAAACAAACGCCGGCCGCTCCCAGAAAACGAAATGTGTAAATTAAAAATCCCCTTAAGGCTCAAGCCCGCGATGATTGACTCCTTAAACAAGCTTGTATCAAATTTTAATTCAGTATATTATAAATATATCTCATGTCAGAGCGCTCTTGATGCGAGAATAGCGCTAAACGCATGTGCTTTGAGTGCACAAAAACTGGCCACATACCTCCCGTGTGCTAGAGCGAGGCAGTACTATGTCCGGAGCCTGTTGTGCGATAGAGAAACGCGCGCATAATCAGGTATACGGTCGCAAAAGAGGGGTAAGAAAGAGGACATTAACGTCAAAAGAATTGAAGTGAGACGGAGTTAGTGGAGCTGGGCGGAGCCTGAATGTAACGTAGCTTGTAATAAAGATCACATTTTGAAGTCTCACTCAGTTGTGACAGCGCAGTTAGACTAGTACAGCACTCCCAGCAGAACTCGCTGTTAAAAAGGACATATTACGAACGCGACATTTCTTCCAAGTGTCATCGCATAAACTCTCTCGTTTTTTTTTTGAGTTTTAGTGCGCAGATCTTATGAAATCAATAAAATAATTCACGTGCAGTGCAGGACTGTTTTCTCCAAGTGTTTTTTTGTGTAAAAAAATTTTCAAAACACAATGGCTTTCGAAGATAGATCCAGCCCTAACACTGCCACCAGCCCTGGAGGAAACGACTCCAGCTCCAGGGACGCTCTCAACACTACGCCCAACTCACCTGAGTCTTCAAGGACCTCTCCATACACATGCGTTACTATCACTCCCAAACAAGAAGAAACTTACGACACATCACCGCACACCTCCCCGAGTATGCGTCCCTGCGTCACCCCTAAAAGTGAACCAGAAAAATCTTTCTTCAGCATCACTTCCTTCGCTTTAAGCAACACCTTCCTCCCAACGAAGTCTCCGTTCTCTAGTCCTCTCTTCTACCAAAACAAGTTCGCCCAAAGCACCCGAACACCCAGCCCTGCGGCCAGCCTAGCCTCCACCAGCGAGCGACCCCCAAGCCCCGCCGAAAGCTTCCGCTCCTACAACCACTCCGAAATATCAATGAGCCCGCCTCCCCAACCCCCTCAAGAACCCACCATCCAAACTCTCAAGTACTCCATCCGCAACATCCTCCAACCAGACTTCGGAAAGAACGCCGTCTTAAAAACCAAAACGAAAACTTCACCCAAAATTGGATTCAAGCCCTACGAAAGCTCGGCGGAACCAAAAGCTTTCCCATCTGCACCCCTAGGAAGCCTCTGCCAGACGGTGTCTCAAATCGGAAAACCCCAAAAACTCCCAGAGCCCATTCCAAGACCGAAAAGCCCACCGAAAACACCTCTGCCCAACCCTGAAGAAACCACCAAATCAGAAGACGGAAAGCTCCCCCAGCTTTGGCCTGCTTGGGTTTACTGCACCAGATACAGCGACCGCCCTAGCTCAGGTAGGAATCTCATATAAATTTTTCAATTAATATTAGACGCCATTGCGTAGCAAAAATCTTCGTCTCATCAATTTTTATCGGCTGTTTATCATGCGATCTTGCTACTAGTCATCGCGCGTATAATGTCTCGCACCCGTATTACATACAGGAGCTGGCAGATAAGAAAATTAAAGAGAATATTACAGCCGAAGCATAATTATATTGTAATTGACTTGAAGTAATTAGAAATAATTAACAGTAGCTCTTGGCTATAATGTACTAAGTATGAGTTAAAAAAACACTTTTTTAATTATTCATTTTGCTGTTAAGTGTATCGAAGGGCTGCGCTGCCCGTGAATATTTTATGCCTTGCAAGAATTTACATTTGATTTAATTTTTATAAGCGTTGATGTTCTTATTTTCT
>JAUIMW010001774.1:0-11797 GCA_033557785.1 Enochrus cinctus
ATAAGTACGTTAAGGTAACTCACACATTAAGACAGGCAATTAGGCATTCAATATTCTTTATGTGTGAAGTGCCTTAATTTATTTAATTACTTGACTTGTATTTTGTATCCTTTGCGTATAAATGTTAAACTTGAATCAAAGACAGACAACCATGTTACAAACAAAAATGTTAAGGCATCTATTTGCCTGTCTTTTTGTGTGAGATACCTTAGCAAATTTATTTTTCTTAATTGTCTTTTGTATAAAATATCTTAACGTACTCAATTCAATTGCTTGTCTTAATGTGTGGAGTACCTTAAGGTACTAATCCTATTTAGCTGTTTTTATGTATGGGATGCTTTAACGAATTTATTTTATTTAATTTATTAATTATTTTACGGTTCTTTGTGTATGAGATGCCTTAACGTACCTAGTTTATATTTGAAGTATCTTTCTATAATATATTAGAATGTTCAGAGTTTAGCGTCTTTTGTGCAGAATATCTTGAAGTACCTTTATCTGTCTTTTGTGTGTCATTCATTAACGAACTTAAACTTAATTGCCTGTCTTCATGTGTGAGGTACCTTAACTTACCTTGATTTTTTACTTATCTTACTTATTTGTCGTTTTGTGCGAAGTGCTTACTCGGATCTATTTTACTTGGCTGTCTTTTTCATGGAATTTAGAGTACTTAATTGCCTATCTTAATGTGTGTAGTGCCTTGACTTGTCTATCTTACTTGTCTGTCTTTATGTTTGAGAGGCTTTAACGAATTTAGTTTACTCGACTGGTAATGCATGTAGTACATATTTGATTTGCCTGTGTGACTCCTAAATGCTTTACGCTTTACAATTTTAATTGCCTTTAGAAAGAACTTTGACCTATCTTACTCGCTAACTTATATACATGTGTGTGGTTCTTTAACTCTTTGGGGTCAGAATATTTACTATTTTATAAATGATGATATATCATCAATAGTTTAATAATTATAAATTAATTGTTTACGTGCAAGGTACTTTAACGCATCTAGTTTACTTGCCTGTTTTTATGTGTGAGGTGCCTTAACTATCAGGGATTGTTATTTATTTTCCTTTATATTCTTAAACTTCAGATCTTGACGTGCAAAATTATGTTATGTATATAGTACTTATCTCACTTGTTTATTTTATATTTGAAGAGCTTTAACAAATTTATTCTATAACGTACTAAGTTTATTTGATTGTGCGCGTGGAGCTTTAACGAATTTAGTTTATTTGACTTTTTTGTATGAGATATCGTCACTTATTTAGTTTGTGACTGACTTTCGTATTTTACTTTTGTCTTTGTATGTGAGGTTCTTTAACGAATTTATTCTACTCGACTGTATTTCCTTTGTGATTCTTAAATCACTTAGCTTATTTGCCTGTCTTAATGAGTGAGTTACCTTATTATACTTCGTTTATTTGCCTCTTTTTGTGTGAAGCTCCTTAACTATCAAGGTTTTTTATGGCGAATTTAATGTGAATTTAATTTACTACTGACTATCTTTTGTCTATAATTTAATTGCCTTTATATGTTAGGTGCTATAACGAAATTATTTACTTGTCTATCGTTTATGTGTTATTTATCCTAGTTGCCTATCGTCCTATATGTAACAAATTTAATTCATTTAACTAACTTTTATATGAAATACGTTAACGTACGTAACTTGAAAGCCTGTCATAATGTGCAGAGTACCTTAACGTGTGTTTATGAGATTCTTTAATGAATTTAGTTTACTTGACTATTTTCTTTTGTATGCAATGCCTTAACGTTCATGACAAACAAGACGTACATGTCTTTCTAGCACTCTTTATGTTAAAACGAATTTATTTTACTCCATTGCCTTTTTAATGGAATTTAAATTTAATGCACCTCACTCAATTGCCCATCTTAATGTGTCTAGTGCCTTAACCTAACTATCTTATTTGTCTCTCTTTATATATGAGGTACATTGACGAATTTAGTTCACTTAACTTACTTTGTGTGCAATTTCCAAAGGCACTTAATTTGATTGCGTTTCTTTGTGTATGAGGTGCCATAACATACCTAATTTATATTTGAAGTGTCTTAAGTATTTGTAGAAACTATATGACTTTATTAGTGGGTGAGTTTGGATGTCATTTAGCTTTCGTATGAAATATCTTAAAGTACCTTTATATGTCTTTTGTATGTTATTCCTCAAAGGTGTCGTTTCTATTTTTGAATATTCAAAGTTTGAAAGACAAGATCAACGATTTGACATTATTGGTAGATGAGTTAAGCTGTCCTGAATTTAGTTTACTTGAATGTTATTGCTGTGAAATAAAATCTAATATACCTACTTGCATGACTTTAAATTTAATATACCTCGCTCAACTGTTCTTCTTTATGTGTGTAGTACCTTAACCTAAGTATCTTATTTGTCTGTATTTAAATATAAGGCACTTTTCACGAATTTAATTCACTTGACTTTCTTTGTGTGCAATTTCTAAACGCACTCGGTTTAATTACGGTTCTTTGTGTATGAGGTGCCTTAACGTACCTAGTTTATATTTGAAGTATCTTTCTATATTATAATGTTCAGAGTCTAGCATATTTTGTGCAGAATATCTTGAAGTACCTTTATCTGCCTTTTGTGTCATTTATTTTACTTTATTGCCTTTTTAATGGAATTTAAATTTAATGCACTCAACTGTTCTTCTTAATGTGTGTATTACCTTAACCTAACTATGTAAGGCACTTTTTAAGAATTTAGTTCACTTGACTTTCTTTGTGTCCAATTTCTAAACGCACTTAGTTTAATTACGGTTCTTTGTGTATGAGGTGCCTTAACATACCTAGGTTATATTTGAAGTATCATTAGATGGTTTTCGTCATTTCTATATTGGAATGTTCAGAGTTTTGTGTAGAATATCTTGAAGTACCTTTATCTGTTTTTTATGTGTTAGTCCTTAACGCGCTTAAACATAATCAACGATTTGACTTTGTTGTGCCAAGTACTTAATTGCATATTTTAATGTGTGTCTTACTGAATGTGCATGTGGTGCTTTAACAAATTCAGTTTATTTGACTGTGTTTTTTATGTAATGCCTTATTGTAAATAATTGAATTATTAGTGTGTGGAGTACTTTATCTTCTATGAGGTGCTTTATCGAATATAGTTAATTTGACTGTCTTTTGTATGAGATATATCACTTATTTAATTTATTTGACTGACTTAATGAGTGAAGTGCCTTATTATAACATTTATTTGTACAAAGCTTCTTAACTATCAAGGTTTTTTTATGGTGAATTTAATGTGAATTTAATTTACTACTGACTATCTTTCCCATAAAATAGAATTTAAGGTACCTTCCTTACTTTCTTGCTTTTATGTGTGAAGTGCCTATAACGAATTTACTTACTTGACTGCTTTTATGTCTTACTTATCCTAGTTGCCTATCGTAGTATCAAATTTAATTCATTTTACTGTCTTTTGTATGAATTACTTTAACGTACGTAACTTGAAAGTCTTAATGTGTGAAGTACCTTAACTTACATAAATTACTGTTCGTTCTTTATGTGTAAGGTGCTTTATGTGGGAGACTTATGTAATATTTTTAATGAATTCAGTTAACTTGACTGTTTTTTTTTGTATGAAATGCCTTAACGTAGTTGATTGCCTGTTTTAATGGGTGGAATAAACATGACGCACTCTTTATGTTTAAACAGTTTTATTTTACTTTATTATCTTTTTAATAGAATTTAAATTTAATGCACCTCACTCAAGTGCCCGACTTAATGTGTGTAGTACCTTAACCTATCTTAGTTGTCTGACTTTATATATGAGGTACTTTAATTCACTCAACTTTTAATTTAATTGCATTTTTGTGTGTATGAGGTGCCTTAATACACCTAGTGCCTAGTGCGAGGTGCTTAAACGAATTTATTTTATGTATCTTACTTTTGCATGAAATTTAAATTTATGCACTTAATTTAATTGTCTGCCCTAATGTCTTAAGTGCCTTGATTTACTTACCTGCCTACCTTTATGAGTGAGGTGTCTTAATAAATTAAGTTATTTGACTTTCTTTCTTTCCTCTAAGAGATATGTAATGAGTTTAAATATTATTAAAAAAGTATCAACGATATGTATCCTCTGAATTTTTTCAAGGATGACATTAGTGCAGTAACACATATCGCACGTACCTTAATGCCCAACTTAATGTAAAGAAGACTTTGAATTACCTATTTTACTTTCCTTAAAGTGCTTAAACGTATCTAATTTACTTTCTTGCCTTTATTTGTCTATCCTGAATTTAGTTTAACTAAAATACTGACTTAAGTATTTTAGTAAGCATGCATAGCGGTATTCGTCGTTTTCATACGCGCATGATCAACTGTTTGACTTTATTAGTAGGTGAATTTGACTGTCATCCAGTTTATTCGGCTATCTTTTGTATGAAATATCTTAAAGTACCTTTATCTGTCTTCGTGTGTTATTCCTTAACACATTTAAGCTTAACTGCCTGTCTTAATGTGAGAGGTACCTTAACTTACCTAGTTTACTTACCTGTCTTTATGTGTGAAGTGCCTTAACTATCAAAGATTTTTAGGATCAGTTGAACTGCCCTGAATTTAGTTTACTTGCATGTGTTTATGTGTAACGTGTATTTGATTTACTTTGTTGTTTTTTGTGTTCTTTAGTGCACTTAGCTCGCCTGTCTTTATCTATGTGATGTTTTAACCCTTTACCTTGATCTTACTTTAACTTGCCTATACCTTACCTATGTTTTTTTATGAATCTCATTAATAAAGATAATCGTTTGTCTTAATATGTAGAGTACCTTAACTTGTTTGTCTTTGTGTGTGAAGTGCATTCAGCTGACTTGACTGTCTTTATGTGAAGTACCTTAACTTGCTTAGTTGTTTTTTGCGTTCTTTAACGCACTTAGCTTAATTGTTTAAGTGCTTACTCGACTTTATGCAGTGTGCCTCCTTTATATTCTTAATGTTTAGAATTTGACATGCAAAATCAACAGTTTGATGTTATGTGTAACTCCTTAACTTAAGATTACTTGGTTCTCTTTTTTATGAAATGTCATAATGCACATAATTTAATTGCTTGTGCAGTACTTTACTTATCTTCTATGAGGGGCTTAAACGAATTTAATTAATTTGACTGTCTTTTGTATAAGATGTCACTTATTTAACTTATTTGCTCTTTAACAAATTTATTCTTCTTCACTATTTTCATATAACTTGAAAGCCTGTCTTAATGTATGGAGTACCTTAACGTACATAAAGTACTTTTCGGTCTTTATGTGTAAGGTAGTTTAATTGCAGTTCCTTAGGTGCCTTAATATACTTGGTTTATATTTGAAGTGCCTTAGACTGAATATCTTTTGTATAAAATAACTTAATGAAGCTTTAACTGTATTTTGTGTGTTATTCCTTAACGCACTTAAGCTTGTGAGGTAACTTAACTTACCTAAATTATGTGTGAAATGCCTTAACTCAAAGATTTTTAAAGGCCACGCAATGGAGGTGCCAACTTAAATTTAATACATATATTTAATTTCCTGCCTAAATGTGTGAGTATCTTGAGATGTCTATCTTGCTTGCGTCTCTCTTTGTGGAACGTGCCTTTCTATAAAATAACTTACTGTACTTAATTCAGTTTCCTAACAATGTGTTTGATACCTTGATTTACTTACCATTATGTGCGATATACTTTATCTTAACGTACTTAATTCAATTACTTGTCGTTTGTATGGAACTTAAATTAAATGTCCCAAAGTTAATATCTCTTCTATGTACTACCTGGACTTACTTTATCCTATTTTTCGTTTGAAAATATGTACATAGCTCAATTGCCTGTCCTAACGTTTGTAGTAACTTAACTGAACAACCTTATTAGCGTGTTATGTGTGAGGTGCTTTAACGGTTTTTTATTCTATTTAACTGTAATATACCTAATTTAATGTGCGAGGTGCTAAACTAATTTAGTTCATTTGACTACCTATTTTGTAAATCGTTTTAATATAGTTAACATTTTAACCGGTGTAGTACCTTAACAGACCTATACTGTTTGCCTATCTTTATGTGTGGGGTGCTTTAACGAATTTTATTCTCTTGACCGTGTTTTATTATAAATACATATAATGTCTTAACGTAGTAAACCTCTTAATGTTTGTAGTACCTCACTTGACTTTCTTTGTGTGCAATTTCTAAACGTAACTAGTTGCTTTAACTTACCTAGTTTGTATTTGAAGTGTCTTAAGTATTTTTAGAAACTATTTGACTTCATCAGTGGGTGAGTTTCGCTGCCATTCAATTTATTTGACTGTCGTTTGTATGAAACATCTTATAATACCTTTATCTGCTTTTTGTATGTTATTCCTTGACGCACTTAAGCTTAGCCTGTCTTAGTATGTGAGGCACCTTAACTTATCTAGTTTACTTACCTGTCTTTATGTGTGAAGTGCCTTAACTATTAAAGATTTGCATGTCCATGAGGTGATATTACCAATTAGATTTACTTTGCTGTTTTTTCTGTTCTCAAAATTAATTGTTTGTCTTAATATGTGGAGTACCTTAGTGCGTGTGAGGAGCAGAAAGTTCACTTGACTATCTATGGTTGCAATTTCTAAACGCATTTAGTTTAATTGCAGTCCTTTGTGAATGAGATACCCTAATATACATACCTTGTTTATATTTGAAGTGCTTTAAGTATTTTTAATAACCACGCAAAACGGTGTTCGTCATTTTTATATTCGAATTTTAGAAATTTGGCGTGCAAGATCAAGTGTTTGACTTTATTAGTGGATGAGTTTGGCTGCCATTTAGTTTATTTTTTATATTTATGTATGAAATATCTTAAAGTGTCCATATCTATCTTTTGTGTGTTATTCCTTAACACACTTAAGCCTAATTGCCTGTCTAAATGTGTGAGATACCTTAGTTTACCTATATTACTTTTCTGCCCTTATATGTGAAGTTTTATTGCAATATACCTAATTTAATGTGTGAGGTGCTAAACTAGTTTGGTTCATTTGACTACCTTTTTTTAAATCCTTTTAATATAGTTAACTTAATTACATTCTTAACTTGTGTAGTACTTTAGCAGATCTATATTTTTTGTCTGTCTTTATGTGTGGAGTGCTTTAGCGAATTTAATTCTCGTAGTAAAACCTCTTGATGTTTGTAGTACCTTATCTTACTTATCTGGCTTTGTACATGAGGAGCTTTAACGAATTTATTTCATTTAACTGTCATTTCTAAGAAATACTTTAGTGTACTGATTTACTTATTTAATTTACCTGCCTTTATATGTGAAATACTTTTTTTATTTTACTGGATCTTTTGTATGAAATTACGTACTTAGCTCAATTGCCTCTCATAATGTTTTTAATAACTTAAAATCTTATTAGCCTGTTATGTGTGAGATGGTTTAACAGATTTATTTTACATGCCAGGTACATTTAACTGTAATATATTTAACTTAATTGCCTCTGTCAATATACCGGGTGTATCCTAAAAAATGTACAAAGCAATATCTTTCATTTATGGTCTGGTTTTAATGAACTAAAAAGCAAAATTTTATATCTCATAGAGACCTATAAAATGGCGAATATCTTCAAAAGTTGAATGTGATCAAATGAGGCCTTGAATAAAATCTTGACAGTCGTCATTTTGTAGGTTTCTATGAGACATTAAAATAGGTTTTAGATTCGTTGAAATGGGAACATAAATAAAAGAGATATTGATTTGTACACTTTTTAATATACACCCAGTATACACCACGTGTTGACTGATATATAAGTTACTTTAATGTACTTCCCTGGCCTTTTTATGTATGATGTGCTTTAACGAATTGTTACTTGTCTTTGTTTGAGACGTTTTAACGAATTAGATTTACTTGACTGGTAACGTGTGTAGTACCTATTTTATTTGTCTGTGTGGTTCTTTAACCCTTTGCGGACAGAATATAAAGTATTTTACTAAAAAATATGTATTAATGATGATATTTCATCAATAGTTTAACAATTAGAAATCAATTGTTTACGTGTGAGGTGTCTTAACTATCAAGGATTTTTTAGGGTGACGTAATGCAGTGTACTTCTTTTATATTATTAATTTTCAGAGCGTGACGTGCAAAATCAGCAGTTTGATTTCGTCCGTCTTTATGAATATAATACCTTCACTTACATATTTTTATTTACGTATTTTACTTGTCTTTGTATGTGAGGTTCTTTAGCGAATTTACTCTTCTTGGGTTTATTTATAATTCTTAAATCACTTAGCTTAATTACCTTAATGAGTGAGGCGCCTTATTATACTTCGTTTATTTGTATTTATTGGTTTTTTATGGATTATTTTACTTTGTTGATGGAAGACAATCCAGAATTTAGTTTATTTGACTGTGAGATGTGAATTTAATTAATGTAAGGTACATTCCTTACTTTCTTGCCTTTATATGTGAGCGTTAATGAATTTACTTACTTGACTGTCGTTTATGTTTAATTATTGAACGCACTTAACTCTTGTCTGGATTGTTTTAAGTCACCTATCCTTACCTACGTAACTTGAAGGCCTGTCTTAATGTGTAGGGTACCTTAACGTACATAACTTACTTGACGATCTTTATGTGTAAGGTGCTTTATTTATAAGATTCTTTGATGAATTTAGTTGACTGTTTTTTTAAAAACCTTAACGTACCTGGTTGCTTTTTTCAATGTGTGGTATAAGAATGACGTACGTATCTTTCTAGCAGTCTTTATTCGCAATGTGATTAAACGAAGTTTGCCTATAAATGAAATTTAATGTATCTAACTCAATTGCCTGCCTTAATGTATACCTTTATTTATCTGTCTTTATATATGAGACACTTAATTTAATTGCGGTTCTTTGTGTATGAGGTGTCTTAACATACCTAGTTTATATTTGATGTGCCTGTCTTTTATGTATTATTCCTTTTTAGTGACCACGCAATGGAGATGTGTTGTATTTTTTAATGGCAAACAATTTGAAATTGTAGGTGGATAGGTTGAATTTAGTGTACTTACTTATCTTTACGTGTGAGGTGTATGTTCATAATTTGACATATAATCTGTCCTAAACATAACCCTTTATCTTGACCTTACCTTGACTTATCTATACCTTACCTATGTTTTCACATTGGTGACGTGAGGTGCGTTAAGTTCACTTGATTGTCTTCGTGTGCAATTTCTAAACGCACTTAACTTAATTGTGTTTCTTTGCGTATGAGGTGCCTTAACATACGTAGTTTATATTTGAAGTGCGGTAAGTATTTTAATAACCACACAAAACAGTGTTTATCATTTCTATATTCCAAATATTCAAAGTTTAAACAGCAAAATCAGCTGTTTTGCTTTATTCCTGGACGAGTTTGACTATCTCAAAATACCTTTATCTATCTTTTGTGTATTTTTCCTTAAGACACTTGAGCTTAATTGCCTGTCTTAATGTGTGAGGTTCCTTAATTTACTTAAATTAGCTCTCTGTCTTTATGTGTGAAGAGCCTTAACTATAAATATAATAATTGTTTGTCTTAATATATGAAGTATCTTAATGTATGTAGCTTACTTGTTTATCTTTGTTGTGTGTGAGATGCAGTAAGTTCACTAGACTGCCTTTGGAAGTATTTTCTAAATGCACTTAGTTTAATTGTTGTTCTTTGTGTATGAGGTGCCTTAACATACTTAGTTTATACTAGAAGTACTTTGAGTAGTTTTAGTAACCACATAAAGTGGTGTTCGTCGTTTTTATATTCGAATGTTCACAATTTAGCGAGCATGATCAACTGTTTGACTTTATTACTGGGTGAGTTTAGTTGCCATTTAGTTTATTTGACTATCTTGTGTATGAAATATCTTAAAGTACTTTTACACTTTTTTGTTTGTTATTCCTCAACGCACTTAAGCTTAATTGCCTGTCTTAATATGTGAGGGACCTTAACTATCAAAGATTTTTAGAGACCAAGCAGTAGAGATTCTGACATAAATTTCATGTACTTAATTTTCTATCTAAATGTGTGAGTATCATCGGGTGCCTATCTTGTTTGGCTCTCTTTATGTGGAACGACAAATTGAGTTTGTTTGACTATTTTTGTTGAAATGCTTTAACGTACCTAATTTAATTGTCAGTATCTTTACGTATGTAATTCCTCAACGAATATTTTAGTTCACTTGAATCAAATTTCGAACTTTTCTCTCTTGTTTATAAAAAAAACCTTAACGAAGTTGATTTAATTGCCTGTCTTAACGTGTGGAGTACCTTACTTACTTATCTTTATGTGTGAAATTCTAAACTAGTGTATTTCATTTTACTGCATTTTGTAAAACGTTTTAAATAATTAATGGCCTTCTTTACTTGAGTAGTACCTTAACTGACCTATTTTATTTGCTTGTCTTTATGTGAGGGGTGCTTTAACGAATTTAATTCTCTTGACCGTGTTTTATTATAACATGTCTTAACATAGATAACGTCTTAATGTTTGTAGTACCTATTTTAATTTTCTTATTTGTATGGCTTTGTACATGAGATGGTTTAACATTTCTATGAAATGTACTTAATTCAACTTCTTGACAATGTATCTGGTACCTTGATTTATTTATCTTATTTACCTGTCTTTATATGTGAAATACTTTAGCGAATTAATTTTTCTTAATTGTTTTTTGTATTCAAGTGCGTATCCTTATCCTATTTATCTGCCTTTATGTATGAGATGCTTCAACGAATTTATTTTATTTAACTGTTGTTTGTATCAAATTTTAATTAAATGCCCCTAAGTTAATATCCCGTGTACGTATCTTTCGTATGAATTCTTATGTGTGGGGTGCTTTAGCGAATTTACTTCTCTTGACCGTGTTTTATTGTAAATATATATAATGTCTTAACATAATAAAACCTCTTGATGTTTGTAGTACTTTGTCTTACTTATTTTATTTGTCTGGCTTTGTACATGTGGTCCTTTAACGAATTTATTTCATTTAACTGTCATTTCTATGAAATACTTTAGTACGTCCTGAAAATATGTTAAGGTGCTAAAGTTAGTACTCTTGACTTTCTTTGTATGCAATTTCTAAACGCACTTGGTTGCATTAATATACCTAGTTTGTATTTAAAGTGCCTTAAGTATTTTTAGAAACTATTTGACTTTATTAGTGGGTGAGTTTCGTGAGTACTTTGTGTGTTATTCCTTAAAGCACTTAAGCTTAATTGTCTGTTTTAATGTGTGAGGTACCTTAACTTATATGTTAGTTTGAGTGTGAGTATCCTGAGGTACCTATCTTGCTTGGCTCTTTTTATGTGGAACGACAAATTGAGTTTACTTGACTATTTTTGTTGAAATTGCCAGTTTTAATGTATGTAGTATTTAATATTGTCTGTCCTTACGTGTGTAATTCCTCAAAGAATATTTCACTCGAATGGCCTTTATAAAATAGCTTTAGGTAATTAACTTAATTGCCTGTCTTAATATGTGAAGTACTCTGAAGTACATATCTTATTTGCTTGTCTTTATATGTGTCTTTCTTTATGTGTCAGAAATTCAAGCGAATATGATTATGTGTAAGGTACCTTAACGTACTTTGTTGTTTTTTATATGCGATGCGCCTTAACGGATTGTTAATGCGTGGTGTACCTTGACTAATCTCTCTAATTTAGTTTATTGCCTGTAATGTGTGTAATGTCTTAATTTACGTTGCTCAAGTGCCTATGATTATGTGTAAAGTTTCTTAAGGGCGCGTTTACATACAGGCCGCGCAACATCTTACAAAAGGTTCACAGCTTGATCATTAACGAACAATACCAT
>JAUIMW010001775.1:0-11791 GCA_033557785.1 Enochrus cinctus
CCTCGGCGTTTCCACCTAAATCACCTTTTCTATAATTTATTTAACAATTCATCTGCCTGTGTTTTTCATAAATTTTCAATGACTCACTCACCATGTCTGTGTATACCATACACAAAATAATACATACTATAAATCACGATTTTTTATTTTTTATTTATTTTTTTTGAAATATTACCCACCACACCACACATTGCCCATTTATTATTCACGCTCTAATGGATCTTAATTTTACCACCATTTGGATTTACTTCTCGAACAAATACAGATGTAACGAGTGAAAAAAAGAATAAGTAAGTAAGGAGGGTAACATTCGTCGAAAAGTTTTCCCATTTTCTTTGGGTGATATCCTTGGAATCTTGACCTACATCTATAAATCTGTTTATTCTTTTCTTTATGGTTCTTTTTACTTTTTACGCCGGACCAAACTCAGTCGGGGATATCTAACACATTTGCATCACATCCTCGCGATTCTTCGCCTGCTGGTTTCCTCAATTTTTTCCCTTTTTATGACTCTCGGTCTCGAACTCTCTCTCCCCTTTTAATTTAACGACTTGGTTTACTTTTTACTATTTTTAAACTTACACTTTTTTGTCTATATGTATATAACAAGAAGAACATTATCCTTAATTAGAATAACATTATCCTTGATTAGGATAACGTAATCCTTGATTAGGATAACGTTATCCTTGATTAGGATAACGTTATCCTGTTATTCCAATCAAGGATAATGTTATCCTTGTCAAGGATAATGTTATCCTGATCAAGGATAATTTTATTCTGATCAAGGATAATGTTATTCTGATCAAGGATAATGTTATTCCGATCAAGGATAATGTTATCCTTGTCAAGGATAATATTATCCTTGATCAGGATAACATTATTCTTGATCAGGATAACATTATCCTTGACAAGGATAACATTATCCTTGACAAGGATAACATTATCCTTGACAAAAATAACATTATCCTTGATTAGGATAACATTATCCTTGATAAGGATAACATTATCCTTGACAAGGATATAATTATCCTTGACAAAGATAACATTATCCTTGACAAAGATAACATTATTCTTGATTAGGATAACATTATCCTTAATAAGGACAACATTATCCTTGATAACACTAATATTTTGTATAATAACTTGTATTTTTATCTAAAATTACATTCATTTTCTGTCAATATTTAATAAAAAAAAAGAAAATATAAAAATGAAAAGACATTAAAGCCATTGGTGTGTAAAATTAAACAATTTTTTTTATTTTATACGCACATTTTAGTTTATTACGATAATTTCTTTTTAAATGTTTCTCTAGAAATAATCTATTGCTTAGTAAAACTAATTTAATGGAATTTTAATACTTTCGAGTGCAATGAAAGTATATACAAACAACTATTAAACATTAATAATAAAAATATCATTAAACAAACAAAATATTGTTTAAATTACAAGTTAAAATTTAAATATTTTAAAATTTATCATTTAATTAAACCATTAATTATTATTAATAAACTAAACAAATTGTTGGTGATTCTTGCATAAATAAGTTAAAATTATTTTTTTAAATCAAAAATATATTTTTCTAGTGCACAAAGTTAATTACATAAAATATAATAAAATATAAAAAAATTAAATAAAACATATCTAATTTAACTATATTTGCATGATACGAAACAATTTTTTGTTTTAAGAAACAATGCACATATCTTACTCGAGTTTTTTTTTCTTGAAAAACAATGTAAAATTGCTTAAGAATTTTGTACACTGGTCACAAATTTTCATTTTTATTTCTTACATTTTTTTATAAATTAAAAAAAATCTTGTTAATTATACTCCTTTTTATAAGTTTTTAGAATTTATGAAAAAGAATGTTTATTTAAAAAAATTTAACCCTTCAAAAGTTAAAATAATCAGCAATAATTTTTTTATGAAACTTATAACTCTTATAAAACATGAAAAAAATGATATATTTTTATTTTAAAAATCAGCTAGTAATATAGAACAGAATAGAACTTCCTGGAATAAAATTCGAGATGCGAATATAAGTTTTTAAGGACTATCAACAAATAAAGAAAACTGACTTCTTTTCCGAAAATTTTTTAATTATGTTTTTGATAAATTATTAAAAAAATGTATACGATAAATCTGTTTTGAAAAGCTTTTTTGATTTGAATTACTAATAGCAAAACTAATGAAAAAAATGTACAGAATGTACAATTCTTATTTTAAACTTAATTTTAAATTGCAAAAAATAGCTTGGATATAAAAAAGGCAAATTTTTTTAAATTTAATTTTCAATAAACTAATTAATTAAGCTAATTATTTGAAACTAAATAATGATAATAAGAACAAACATGAATACTTTTTTTTGTTTTTTTTTTCATCGATAGTTTTTTTCAAATGCAGAAGATACATACAATACTTTATACATTTTTTAAACTTTTAATTAAAATTTTTTTTATTAATTTAAAAAAAAATTAAATTTAAGGTTTAAAAACCTTTAAAATAGACATTCTTTTTTAGAAATTTAAAAACATTTTTTTGTTTAATTCTTGAAAAAGTATATTTACTTTAAAGTTTTTTTAATAAAGAAAGATAATTCTTTCCCACAACTCTAAATGAGAATTGATATCATTTTTGGTTCTTCCTTTTGTATCTTTTTTAAGTAATAGTCATGTACTATTTTTTTTAATTTAATTAACGAATTGTTTTTCTTATATTTTATATATACAGTCCTAGCCATAATTATAGTAAATAAATATATTTTAAAATATTTTCATAAATACAATATAAATTTTTATTTAAGTCGCACTCTTGTTATTAATTGGTGACTTAAAGAAAGGATATATGTGTGTGATCAGGAATTTTTAATACAATTAGAAGTACGTTGATAACAGTATACCTGGAGGACATTCCATGTGCCTCATCTTTTATATTGTTTTTTTACTTCATTTCGATAAGGAAGTGTTTATTTATTTTTAACAATGAAAAAAGGATCACTAGAGGATCTGAGAGACATGTAATGTCTTCTTGTCTTTTGTTTTACGAAACAACGTACATATCGAGTCTCTTTTTCTACAAAATCAACAGTAACTTAATTATCTTTAGAGTTTAATGTAGAGAAAATGTAGAGCAGTTTTTTTTGTGAAATTTTTTTTTATTTATATTTTATATTTATATTATTTATATTTTGATAAACAAACTTGTTCAGTAAAAAATACGATATTCTAATACATTCTTGTTAGTATTTAAACATAATTATTGTTCATTTAACAACATAAACGAAAAATATATGTAGATAAAAATATCTGAAGAGCATTCCATTTTTTAAAAAAGTATCTCTAGAAATAATATAAAAATGAGACCACCAAGAAGTTTGAGGATAGACATGGTATGATGTTTGATCAAGAATTTTTATTACAATTAAAAGTACGTAGATAGCAATGCACCTGGAGGACATTCTATGTCTTTCAGATCCTCTAGTTCTTTTGTATGTGGTTTTTATTTTAATATAATACTTCTTTTATATTGATTTTCATTCTTGTATAATACAGAAGTGCAAATTGTAGAGTGTTATGAAGATTTTTAAATTTTTGTAGCAGAAATAAGTATATCTGGGAAGCATTCCATGTTCTCCAAACCCCTTGGTGATCCTATTTTTATTCCAGTATACAAGGATATTAATCAACTTTTTATTAGCTGTTTAAACGTAAACATTTGGTAAAATTTATTATGAGAAATGAAAGAGAATATCTAAAGAACATGAATTATCCTTCAGGTACCCTTTAACTTACGCTGTTAAAGGCAACGTAAAAAATCAAAAATATTATTCGAAATTTCAGTATTGACTAGTTTTTCGTTGAAATAGGTTTATCAAAAGAGGTACTTTACTCACGATTATTTAAACAATTTTTAGAAAAAATAAGATTTTTTTTCAATTTATTTTCTGTAACTTTTGCTTAAAATTAAGTTTAGTCTAAACTAAGAGAAATAAAGAAAATTATCAATATTTTTGAACTCATTTTAGAGTACGCAAAGAGTAGTGTACCTGGAGGACATGCAATGTCTCCACTTGATGATTCTTATTTTGTTGTCTTCATTCTACTCTAAAAAAGATTTGTTTGTTGATTTTTTAAAATTTAAAATGAGGACCATTAGGAGATCTTTTTTTTTGTGTTGTTTTTACTTCCTTACAAAAAGGGATGTTTTTGGTTTTTAACAATTCAATAAGGACTACCAGGGGGTTTGGAAGACATGAAATGTCCTCTAGATACACTGCTCTTTACAAACCCTTAAATAAGTTCAAAAATATTAATAAATCTTCTTATTTTTCTAAATTTGCTCTCCAGGAGTTTTTTTATATTATTTTATTTTGACAAAGAGATATTTCTTGACTTTTAACAACAAAAGATGGTATGGGGGACATGAAATGTCCTCCAGGTGCACTACAAACTACCCTCTTCTTATTGGTTAATTAAACTTGGTGAAATGATGTGTTCGATCAAGAATTTTTAATACAATTAGAAGTACGTTAATAGCAGCATCAGACGGAGGACATTTTATGTCCCCCCCAAACCTCCTTGGGTTTTTTTTTATATTATTTCTTATTTTATTAAAAAAAGCAATAGATAAAAAGAAAAACACTTCAGGTACATTGTTAACTATGTAATACAAAATAACTAATGATTGTATAATTAAATAACGATATTAATTTAAAATTCGAATAGTATATTAGTTTAATAATGTTTTTGTTATAAATTTCTAATAATTGTTTGTATATACCTTCCCAAAAAGGCTGTCAACGTAAAAAAAAAAACAGAAAATAAATCAGTTTTTTGTTCTTTTTGAACTTTTTGAAAAAATGAAATTTATTAATAATTTAAGTGTACATGGAGGGCATTGCATCTAAGGAACATGGAATGTCCCTACTAAGACCTGCTGTCTACGTATTCCTAAACAGGTTCAAATATACTGATAATTTTTGGTTATTTATTAAGTTCGACCAACCAATAAGAAAGACGATTGCAGCATACCCGACATCCATGTCCAACAGACTTTCTAGTGAAGAGTGTTTTTCTTTTATATTGTTTTATTTTGATAAAGGGATGCTTATTGATCATCAAGATTATTTAGTTTAAGTTAACAGTATGTTAAGGACAATTGATCTTTATTCATGTTGTTTTTATTCTAATACAATACTTCTTTTATGTTGTTTTTCTTTCTTCTACAATACAGAATTTTTTATAGTTTGTCAGCAACAAAATAAAATTCATCGGAAAATCTCATTCCATGTCCTCTAGACCTTTTGGTCTATTGATTGATATTTATTGATTTTTAACTTAAAGAAATGAAGAGTTGTATTTAAGTTTCTGAATTCAATTAGAGGTACGTAGATAGCAGTATAACTGGAGGACATTCCATGTTTTCTAGATCCTTTAGTCGTTTTTCATGTGATTCTTATTCTGATTTTTATTTTTATATGTATTTTATTGATTTATTTATTTTATGTTATTTTTCATTCTTATGTAATACAAAAGTGTTTATTAATTTGTTAACTATAAAATAAAAACCATGAAAATGTCTGATGGACATAGAATGTCCTCCAGGTATTCTGTAGTATACGTATTGTTTAATTAAATACAGGCGAATTATTGAGTGTTATCAATATTTTTAAATTTAGTCTAAGAGTACCTTAACAATTAAAGTAGGAACACCATGGGATTTAATCTATTTCTATCAAATCATATATCAAATTATTATTAATAAATTAGACAAATTGTTGGAAATTATTGCATAAAATAAGAAAAATATTTTTTAAAACCAATAATATTTTTCCTTGTGGACAAACAAAACAAAAAAAGAAAACAAAATTCCATAAAATAAAACAAGCATTTTAAAACATTACTTTTTTTAAAAAATTTGTTTAAAACAGGGTCTAAAAATAATATAAAAATGAGATCATCAGAAAGTTTGGAGACTGTTTATTAGTTGATTAGTTGATTTAAAGAAATGATGCGTTTGATCAAAGATTTTTAATACAATTGGTACCTGGAGGACACTCCATGATTCTCAGATCCTCTGGTTCTTTTGTATGTGATTTTTACTCTAATACAATACTTCTTTCATGTTGATTTTCATTCTTGTATAATACAGAAGTGTTTACTAGTTTTTCAATTATAAAATGAGAACCATCAGGAAGTCTGATGGACGTAGAATGTCCTCCAGGTATTTGCTGATTAGGACGTTACATGTCCTCCAGATGCCCTACAGCAAAATTAAGAATAGTCGATGTATTCTGGAATTCCTTGTTATCTTTTTATGTTGTTTTTAATCTACTATACTGATTTTTAACAATTAAAGTAAGTGATTTAATTTACTTCTTATTAATTTATTAAATTTGAACAAATGATAAAGTTTATGAAGAGAAATAAAAAGAATATTTGAAGAACATGGAATGTCCTTCAGGTGTCCTGCAACTTACGTTCTTTTTGTTACTTAACTATGTTAAAAATAGTGTACCTTTATTATTAACAAACTAGTTAACAGCATATTTATTGAAATCAAAAATACTTTTCTAGTAGATAAATCAAAAGAAAAAAAAATCAAAATTATTGGAGGACATGAAATGTCCTTCAGGTGCATTACAAACTATTATCTTCTTATTGGTTAGTTAAACTTTAAACAGTATTACCTGGAGGGTATTCCACTTGCTAATTTTCATTCTTGTATAATACGAAAATAGTACTAGTTCGTCAACAATAAAATAAGAACCATTAGAAAGTCTGGTGAGTATAGAATGTCCTCCAGGTATTCCGCAACTTCTGTTTTTTTATTGCTTGATTAAGTATAGATAAATTATAAAGAATTTTTAAATTATACTATATTGAGATGTGTATTGTTTATTAAACAATAAAAAAATACTTGGAGGACATTCCATGTCCTCTGGTTCTTTTGTATGTGGTTTTTATTTTAATATAATACTTCTTTTATGTTGATTATCATTCTTGTATAATACAGAACTGTTTACTAGTTTGTCAACAATAAAATAAGGACAATTAGGATATCTCGGGAACATGGAATGTTCCCCAGGTATTTCGTAATATACTTTTATTGTTTGATTGACAGGCTAACTATAAAGTGTTATCAACATTTTTAAATTAAATTTAAGAGTACGTTAACAATTAAAGTAGAAGCACTAGGAAATCTAATCTACTTCTTATTAGTTGATTAGGACATGAAATGTCCTCCAGGTGTCCTGCAGCTTACGTTTTTCTTACTGTTTAAATATGTTACAGACAGTGTACTTGAAGATGTTCTAGACTTCTGGTTGTTCTATTTTATTATTAACAAGCTAGTAACCAATATTGTATATATTACAGTAAAATAATAACATAAAAAAGATATAAAAATTAGTGTCTGTTAAAATTCTAGGGATTTGTAAAATATCTTATATAAAAAGTGTAACAGAAAGAACAAAAATCTGGTTTATTTTGTATTTTACGTTAACAGCTTTTGTGTGCTTAAATCAAGAGAAATGAATAGAGGGCAGTGCTACTGGATAACTGGAATGTCCTCCAAGTACTCTAAAAACTACTCTCTTTTTATTGGCTTGTTAAACTTAAAGAATTAATGTGTTTGATCAAGAATCTTTAATACAATAAAAAGTACGTAGATAGCAGTGTATGTGGAGGACATTCCATGTCTCTTAGACCCCCTGATAGATACTTTTATATTGTTTTTTAATTTTATTTCGATAAGGAGATTCTATTTTTATTTTATTTTTAAAAAGAGATGTTTATTGACTTTTAACATAGAGGCATAGATTGTCATCCAGGTACACTTCTATCTGCAAACCTTATTTTACACTTGAAATGATGTGTTTGATCAAGAATTTCTAATATAATTAAAAGTACATTGATAACAGCATACCTGGATGGCATTCCATGTCATAAAAAGAGAAATGTCCTCCAAGTATTCTGTTATCTACGTACTTCTAATTATGTTAAAAAAATATTGATCAAACTCTTCATTTCTCAAAGTTTAATCAACTTATAAAAAGAAAGTTAGTAGTTTGCAGAATATCCAAAGGACATTCCATACTTCAGACCTTCTGATATAATTTTTTATGTTGTTCTTTATTTTATTAGTTTAGAAGCTGGAAAGAAAAATATATGTAGATGAAAATACCTGAAGGGCATTCTATTTGTTTAAAAAAGTATCTCTAGAAATAATATAAAAATTAGATCATCAGGAAGATTGGAGACTTTTTATTAGTTGATTTGAAGAAATTATGTGTTTGATCAAGGATTTTTAATACAATTGGAAGTACCTGGAGGACATCCCATGATTTTCAGATCTTCTGGTTCTTTTGTATGTGGTTTTTACTCTAATACAATATTTCTTTTGGGAAATGGAATGTCCTCCATGTATTCTGTAATATACGTCCTTTTTATACTTAATTAAATACAGACAAATTATAGAGTGTTACCAACATTTTTAAATTTAATTTGAGAATATATTAAAAACAGTGTACCTGTTGGACATTTCATGTTCTCCAGACTCTCTGATCTATGTCCTTCAGGTACATTACAAAATACTCTCTTCTTTTTGTTTGTTTAAACTAAGAGAAATGAAGAAATGTATCAATATTTAAAAGTAAGTAAAGGGTGGTCGATCTGGGTGACATGGAATGTCTTCCAGGTGCACTACAAACTACTCTTTTTATTAGTTGGTTAAACATAATCTTTAATACAATTAGTAGTACGTAGATAGTAGTGCACCTGGAGGACATTTCATGTCTCCCAAATCTTCTAGTCCTTTTTATGTTGATTTTCATCATTGTACAATACAAAAGTGTTTACTAGATTGTGAACTATAAAATAAGAATTATAAGGAAGTCTAATGAACGTAGAATGTCCTCCAGGTATTCTGTAATATATGTTCTTTTTATTGCTTGATTAAATACATGCAAATTATAGAGTTTTATCAAGAATTGTTAAATTTAATTAACGAGAGTGTGCCAAGAGGTCATAAATTAAACAAAAATCAAGAATTACTCTCTTTTTTTGTTTGTTTAATCTAAGAGAAATGAAAAAATTTATCAATATTTTTGAACTCATTTAAGAGTACGTAGAGGACAGTGTACCTGGAGGAAATTCCAAGTTCTCCAGATCCCTTGGTGGTCTTTATTTTATTGTTTTAGTGTTTGCTCGAATTTAAAAATAAAAGGACATTCAGGACAATTCATGCACTCCAAGCATACGACCTTTTAAGTATTTCTCATTAATATTTAAACATAATTATTCCTCACTTAACAATATACACGAAAAAAACTTGTAGATGAAAATACCTGAAGGACATTCCATTTGTTTAAAAAAGTATCTTTAGAAATAATAAAAAAGAGACCACCAGGAAGACATTGGTTTTTTTATTAGTTAATTAGTTGATTTAAATAAATGATGTTTTTCATCAAGAATTTTCAATAGAATTATAAGTACATAGATAGCAGTGTACCTGGAGGACATTCCATGTCTCTTAGATCCTCTGGCTCTTTTTGTACATAATTTTTATTCTAATAGAATACTTCTTTTATGTTAATTTTCATTCTTATATAATACATAGATTGTCAAGTATAAAATAAGAACCATAAGGAAGTCTGATGGACGTAGAATGTCCTCTAGGTATTCTGTAATATACGTTATTCTTATTGTTTGATTAAATACAGGTAAATTATAGAGTGTTATTAAAATAGGAGCACCAGGTGATCTAATTTACTCCTTATTTATTGATTAGGACATTACATGTCTTCTGGGTGCCCTACAACAAAATTAAGAATAGTTGATGTACTCTGGAATTCCCTGTTATCGTTTTTTGAGTTTTTAATCTATTATACTGATATTTTAACAATTAAAGTAGGAAATTTAATTTACTTCTTATTAGTTTATTAAACTTAAACAAATGAAAAGTTTATGTAGAGAAATCAAAAAGAATATTTGAAGAACATGGAATGTCCTCTAAGTGTCCTGCAATTTACGTTCTTTTTGTTACTTAACTTTGTTAAAAACAGTGTACCTTTATTACTAAAATATTAGTAAATAGCACTGTATATACTACAGTAAAAAACAGAATATTATTTAAATTTCAAATTAATACCATCATTTAATTATACAATCACTAGTTATTCTTAATAAGTTATATATTATAGTTGTTGGAAATTGAGTAGTTTGTAGATTACCCAAAGGACATTCCATGCTTCAGATCTTCTGTTGTTCTTTATTTTATTAAAATTTTGAAGTGTGTGAAGTTTGGAAACTTTTTATTAGTTGATTTGAAGAAATGATGTGTTTGATCAAGGATTTTTAATACAATTGGAAGTACCTGGAGGACATTCCATGTTTCTCAGATCCTCTGGTTCTTTTCTATGTGGTTTTCATTCTAATATAATACTTTTTTTATGTTAATTTTCATTTTTGTATAATACAGACGTGTTTACTAGTTTATAAAATAAGAACTATCAGGAAGTCTGATGGAAATGGAATGTCCTCCGGGTATTCTGTAATATGCGTTCTTTTCATTGTTTGATTAAATACTGACAAATTATAGAACGTTATTGACATTTTTTAATTTAATTTAAGAATACGTTAAGGACATTTCATGTTCTATGATCCTATTTTTATGTTGTTTTTACTACACTGTACCAGGAATTTAATCAACTTCTTATTAGTTGTTTAAATTTAAACATCTATGATGAGAAATGAACTTCTCTGTCGAAATAAAATAACAAACAACATAAAAGAAAGAAGATCTGGAGGATATGGAATGTCCTTCAGGTACACTGCTATCTACGTACTTCTAATTGTATTAAAAATTCTTGATTAAATACATTTCTTCAAATTTAACAAACTAATAAGAAGAAAATTGTTTATAGTGTACCTGGAGGACATTCCATGTCCCCCAAATCTCTTAGTGTTTTTCTTTTATATTGCTTCTTAGTTTTTTCGTCGAAGAGATGTTTATTGATTTTTAACGATAAAAGAAGAAGTTGTTTTTATTATATAATATACTATTTACATTCTTGTTGAGGATTTATATTTATATAAATCTATAGCGTGATTTAATCTACTTTTATTATTAACTATTAGTTTATTAAACTTGAACAAATGATAAAGTTTATGAAGAGAAATAAAAAAGAATATTTGAAGAACATGGAATGTCCTCCAGGTGTCCTGCAACTTACGTAACTTTTTATTATTTAATTATGTTAAAACCAGTGGATCTTTATTGTTAACAAACTAGTAAACAGTACTGCATATATTACAGTAAAAAAACCAACTTAAAAAGTTGTAGATTTTTAAAATTTAATTGACAAAAAAAATTAACAGAAAGAACAAAAAATCTATTATCATATCTTTACTTTTAATACAATTAAAAAATTTAAGATAGTAGTATCCAGTCCTCCAGGTGTACTGCAATTTCTTCTTGTGTTCAATATGTTAAAAAATATTGGCAAAACTTTTCATTTTATCAAGTTTAACCAATCCAGTAAGATATGTGCGTTGTTTCGAAAAATAAGATAAAAAATAAGACAACAAACAAAAATTTTTGAAACATTTCAGAAATATATATGGGAAAACTTGTACAAGTGTCCTTATTTAAAAAAAAATCAATAACTAAGTAGTTAAGGCCCCAGGGAAAAGTGCGTCTGCATATGTTCCCATTCATTCCATCTCGCATCTCCATTCAACTCCTCTCTTCGTCTTATAACAATTCCATAACTATGTATGTAGTACAT
>JAUIMW010001776.1:0-11789 GCA_033557785.1 Enochrus cinctus
AAGGATTTAATTTGGATTATAATCCTCCAACCGTACTTAAACCGATGATATAAGTATATTATCACTGCAGTCAAGTTAGTTCGCTGCTCTGCAATTCGTTTCCTCAACAAGGTAACAACTTTTTGGCTAATGGTTTGTCAAGGCCTTCCAATTTACAAACAACGTTGTTTTGGCAGTCATCAAATTCCAATTTTTCCTGCACAAGACCTCAACAGATTGCTTTACATGTTTACCTTGTTAAATATGGTTATCATATCTGATAGACTTGACCACCTAGTTTTATAATCCAGCAACAAAGCAATGTTTTTTCCTTTATCTATTATCATATATGTTTGTAGAAGATAACTTTTGTAGGGGAATTTTTAAAGAGTTTGACCACCTTTATTACTTTTTTTATAAGCTCTGCATATTCCGTAGTCAGATTTATTTCGCTTCTCTTTACTCCCACTAATCACATGTGGATCTCAGTTACATTATATACATTGCCAAAAACTTAATCTCTACCACTAATAGAAATTATTTTTCGTAGACCAAATTTGTAGACGTCTACACTTTCCAAAAGGTGATTTTGTAGATCATCATATATGCAACCAATAAAATTAATGGATTTCTCAGGTTCCGATTGCTTCGTTCTTCAGTAACCATAACCATAAACGACTTATACCAATCACCTTTAAATTGAACTAACCAAAATCTCCTACACTCCATTGCCAACAATGTAAGCATGACCAAGTATCCAACCAAGGTAAACATTTTTACTCTATTGGTCAACACCCTTAAGGGAATTTTCATTATATAATTTTCTTATAGGGTCAACTGATTCCCTGAACTATTTATGTAACTAAGTTCTACTTTATATTTGCGGTTTGGTTATAATCTCTGTCATCTAGGAAAGGAACAAAAACATTGTGTTTTTTATTGATTTATATGAAGCGTCACTAATTTTCTATGGATATTTTTTTTATTTTTATGCAACTTAAAATTCAAAGATTTATTATCAATAAAGCAGAAATTCGCAGCATGAGAAGGTTAATTCTGGTTCCCAAGATCTAAAAACTTTCTTTGACACGGGATTTGAACGCTGCCCGAAAGTTGGGACAAGGTAGTGGCCAGAGAAGCAAAGTTGTATACCTAATAAAGTTTTGTAGCATTATTTTTCGCACTTCAATAATTGCATTTAAATTCAACTATGTCCAGATTACAATAATAAAGTATTCTGTTTGGTTCTTATAACGAGTAATTGAAAATTATTTCAGCGATTAAGTACACAGTCCTATTGAAATAAATTTTTGATAAGCAAAATTAATTTTTCTTATTAACAGTCGCTTTAACAAAAAAAAATTATTTTGAAATTTTTACCTGGTAAAATGAGAACGTTTTACCCACTTTCCACTGCAATAAGACTATTTTTATACAAAAAATATTGAAATTTGTATATTTTTAATCCATAAGTTAAATGTTAAAGAAGAGTTGTCACTAAATAATTTTTTTGATTTAAAATTTTTGTTTTCATCTTTTACAGGTGAATGGAATAAACAGCAAACGGGACATAACTACCAAAATCCAATCAGCCACAGCTGCCCTTGGAGAACTCCAATTCGAAGAAGAAGATGAAGAATATTACAACAGCAAAGAACTGCCCGATTATGCCTGCAAATACTGCGGCATACACGAGCCGAATTGCGTTGTTATGTGTAACCTTTGCAAAAAGTGGTTCTGCAATGGACGTGGCAATACTTCTGGAAGTCACATAATAAACCATTTGGTGCGAGCAAAGCACAAAGAAGTGACATTACACAAAGACGGGCCTCTGGGAGAAACAATTCTAGAATGCTACAGTTGTGGCGTTCGAAATGTTTTTGTGCTAGGCTTTATACCTGCCAAAGCAGATTCCGTCGTTGTTTTGCTATGTCGGCAACCTTGTGCGGCTCAAAATTCATTGAAGGTAATAATTTTTTTTATTACATAGTTTTGAAGCAGTTACTTATCTTTATTATTTTTTAAGGATATGAACTGGGAGCAGGAACAATGGAAACCACTGATATCAGATAGGTGCTTTTTGACTTGGTTGGTTAAGATCCCTTCGGAACAAGAACAACTTCGTGCACGTCAAATCTCGGCACAACAAATTAATAAACTGGAAGAGTTGTGGAAGGAAAATGTTGACGCAACTTTCCAAGATTTAGAAAAACCTGGGGTGGACGAGGAGCCTCAACAAGTTTTGCTCCGATACGAAGATGGGTACCAATATCAAAATATCTTCGGGCCTCTTGTTAAATTGGAAGCTGATTATGATAAACGTTTGAAGGAATCTCAAACGCAAGAAAACATTGAAGTTCGTTGGGATGTTGGATTAAATAAGAAAACCATTGCTTACTTTACACTTGCTAAGACTGATGGAGATATGAAGCTCATGCATGGTGATGAACTTAGGTTGCGTTACGTCGGAGAAATGCATAAACCTTGGGCCGGCGTAGGACACGTAATTAAAGTTCCTGATAATTATGGGGAAGATATTGGTATTGAACTCAAGAATAGTGCTGGTGCTCCTACAGATTGCAATAGCAATTTCGTTGTGGATTTCATTTGGAAAAGTACTAGTTTTGATAGGTACGATTGTTTATATATTTTTTTAATTTCATTACATTAATTATGTTTTTTTTTTATAGAATGCAACTGGCTTTGCGTAAATTTGCGGTGGATGATGCCTCTGTCTCTCCTTACATTTATCATCGTTTGTTAGGACATGAAGTAGAAGAAGTTTTATTCCGATGCCATCTGCCAAAACATTTTTCTGCACCGAATTTGCCCGACTTGAATCGTTCACAAGTATACGCTGTAAAACATGCATTACAAAGACCTTTGTCTCTTATTCAAGGGCCTCCAGGAACTGGAAAAACTGTAACTTCAGCTACAATTGTGTATCAACTAGTTAAGCAACATGGAGGACCTGTTTTGGTGTGTGCTCCCAGTAACACTGCTGTTGATCAGTTAACTGAAAAAATTCACAGGACAAACTTGAAAGTTGTCCGCCTTTGTGCCAAGTCGAGGGAAGCAATAGATTCCCCCGTCAGCTTTTTGGCATTGCATAATCAAATCCGTAAAATGGACACCAACACGGAATTGCAAAAACTTCAGCAGTTGAAGGATGAAACTGGTGAATTAAGTTCAGTGGATGAAAAGAGATACAGAATGCTTAAGAAATCTGCGGAGAAGGAACTGCTTGAAGCCGCAGATGTTATTTGTTGTACTTGTGTTGGTGCTGGAGATCCTAGATTAGTAAGGTTGAAATTCCATTCCATATTAATAGACGAAAGTATGCAAGCCACCGAACCAGAATGCATGGTTCCTGTTGTTTTGGGAGTTAAACAATTGATATTGGTAGGTGATCACTGCCAATTAGGTCCAGTTGTAATGTGCAAAAAAGCTGCTCGAGCTGGGTTATCGCAAAGTTTATTTGAAAGATTGGTTGTGTTGGGTATCAGACCGTTCCGTCTCGAGGTGCAGTATCGTATGCATCCCGAACTATCAAGATTTCCTTCTAATTTCTTTTATGAGGGAAGCTTGCAAAATGGTGTGTGTGCCAATGAGAGACAATTGGCAAAAATTGATTTTCCTTGGCCTATTGCCGAAAGACCCATGTTCTTCCATGTTACTCAAGGCCAAGAGGAAATTGCCGGTTCTGGTACAAGTTATTTGAATCGAACAGAGGCTTCGAATGTTGAAAAAATTGCTACCAGGTAAGAATTCTGTTTTTTTTTTATTCATTTAAATGTAATTATGATGTTATTTTTTAGGTTTTTAAAATCGGGGGTTAAACCAGAACAAATCGGAGTGATTACACCTTACGAAGGACAAAGAGCTTACTTGGTCCAATATATGCAATATCAAGGATCACTGCATAGTAAATTGTACCAAGAAATTGAAATAGCTAGTGTTGATGCTTTCCAGGGACGAGAGAAAGATATCATCATTATGTCCTGTGTTCGTTCCAACGAACATCAAGGAATAGGTTTTTTGAACGATCCTCGTCGTTTAAATGTTGCCTTAACAAGGGCAAAATATGGTATCATCATTGTGGGTAATCCGAAAGTGTTGTCGAAGCAACCTCTTTGGAATCATTTATTAAGTTTTTACAAGGAACAGAGAGTCCTTGTTGAAGGGCCTTTGACTAACTTGAAGGAATCTTTAATTCAGTTTGCAAAACCGAAAAAACTTATAAACTCAGAAAATCCTGGATCGCATTTTATGACTACTTCTATGTTCGATGCTCGAGAAGCTTTAGTCCCTGGTTCCGTTTATGACCGTACCAATGCTGCCATTAACGGAGGCCAATTCAACTATCCAAGAGGTGCTGTGCCTTTAGACATGTTCAGCAGAACCCACGACCCTATCAGTTACATATCACCAGAGCGGGCCCAAGCTGCCATGAATAACTTGCCTGTTCCTGTAGGAATGTTCATGAATATGGCTCACATTCCACCTCGCTTTTACAACCAACATCAACAAGCTTTGCAAGCGAGACAAGCCCAAAATCCAAGAAATCGCAAACCACCTGGTCGACAAAAGGGCAAGTCTCTTAGTCAAGAACAAACCCAACCTTTCAGTCAAAGCTTACAGCTTACCCAAGGAATGTCCCAACCTGGTTTGTCACAGCCTGGAGGTCTCAGCCTTTCTCAACCAGGATTGTCTCAAGCGGAACTTCTCAGTCAAGATCCTTACGAAGGCGGTTTCGGTGGAACACAAATGGACGGGCTTTTATCGCAGGATTCTACTTATCAGGGCGATCGATCGGCATTTTATCCGCCAAGTGCCCAATTTTCTCAACCATATTGATCAAGTCAAGTTGGAAGATGTTACGCAAGTCGCGGGAGCGATCTATGAAAATTAGCAAGTGAAATCTGTTTGCCGATTCTCAAATTGTCAGTACAAGCAGCACATATACACAAAGGTTACATGATGTCGATTACGAGAGAAATAATACCAGAGCTGAATTTCTATATCATGAAGTACCTATGTGAAAAAAGATAAGATGGAGACTTCTACACTTGCCGGCGAAGGTGCAAGACGCATCTCTACAGAAACGCTCGTGTAGACATTGTTTTCATACACCAATAGCTGTGACTAACATAACTGTATTATTTCTTGTTTAACTATACCTTTTTTTAGTCTATTCGTTTAGTTTTTTTATTACATTTTTTTGTTTAGGAAATTGTATTGGTAATATTACTGTTTATTTAGTCTTCATTTACCAACAATAATTTCAATGCTAAAATATATTCTTAATATGAAATAAACTTTTTAGTTTTGTTATTTATTTTCTTGTTAATTTTAATTTTTTATTCAATTACCGAACATTTAAGAGATGACAAGAAATGGAACTTATGTGAAAATTGTTTTGTTTTTCTGCAATATAAAATGACAAAATTACAGTTTGTGTTATTTTTCAAAATTTAACTATCTAGAAAATCGACTAGCATTTTATTGTGGATGAACTGATAAAAATGAGGTAATGCAAAAAAATGTATTTACCCACATTTTGTTTGTTTGAGGCATTTAATAATAAACAAATATGTGTTGGAGTTATGCCCAACCATTGTTACTTTTATTGAAATCGATTGTAATCATTTAAATAAAATTTTAATCTGAAATAGAACGAAACGAATGGTTTTTAATGCATAGAAAATATAAAGTATTTGCAACGGATTAACGTTGAATTGTTTGTAAATTTCTAAATGAGAATGTTCATCTTGTGGGTCATTGTGTACATTTATAAACCGTATTGATATAGTTCATTAACATGATCCAACAATGAACAATTATGATGTAGGTTGAAAAAAGAAACTAATGTAAATGCCATAAAATTTAATTCACATTCAGCTAGATTTTTTAGCAGTGTTAAGAAACTTTCATTGTAATTTACCAGAGGTATCGACATACATGAAAATTACTTATGACAAGTGTGGAAAGTTTCATAAACGGCATAGGCAAAAAGAAATTATTTCTCAGGTCAGTATCTCTTTTTATTTTAAAAACTATATTAAACTTTCTATAAGTGTGGTCTTCGCCAAAGGGTATTAATATTTATTAAATTCGATATAATTTTATAAAACCAACATTTTAATTTTTTTAATCTTAAAAATTATAAACTATGTAATAAAGCATTTTTTATTTATATTCCTGACAACAATTTTTCTGTTAATATTTTTGGTATATTTAATAACAATTTCATTTGAAAAAATAGTTCTTTATATATTTTTTATATTCCCTTCAAATTAATTTGAATTTTTTTAAGTTTGTTTACTTTTTTAATTAATATTTTGGTATATTTATTAAAAATGTATTTGGTATCCCTCTGGAAAGAAGAAACAATAGCAAAAAAAAAGAAATTATATTTTATCTATGTAAAACATTTTTTTATGGAACTACCTCAATTTCAAAACAATATTAATAGTTTATACAACTTATTTAAAGTTTTACAATAGGAGATAGATTTTTATAAATTTTTTTTACACAAGTTATTACTTGAAAAAACGAGGAAGGATTTTATAAGTTAAATATCATTTACAAAACTTATAATGTTAGTATTTTCTACCTTAATTTTAAGTAATGCCTTTGCAACATTTTGTTAATATTTTTTAATTTCTTAGTGCAATATTTAAGGATCATAATTCCCGGGACAAAATTTGTGTTTTCCTTGATGTTTCTCGTAGAAGTCACTTAATTTACTTGCAGGACCTAAACTACAATTGGGCACTACCCATACGTCTTTTAGATCCCACCCTGTTGTATTTTCTGCAGATATAGCAAAGACTCTTGTACCTTCAGAAGATCATGGGTATCAACATACAATTATTTGGCTTTCACAGGGATTTACAATGTAACCACCGGGCTACATAATGAAACCACTTTCATTTAGTTTTTGTAAAATTTTAAAATGGCATATTAATGTTTATATTTTTTATATAGAAGTAGCGAGAAGAATAAAAACTTCCAATTTTTAGCAAAACTTCTTCGACCTTCCTGATATTGTGTTCGAATTCTGAAGTTTTGTTTATTTCAGTGATTAATGCTTATTAATCAATCATACAAATATCAAACTTTGAGAATGGAAGAAAATGTATTTACAATTCGGGAGGTAAATGTTACACAAAACTCGCTCTTCCTCAATTTGTAAATATTTCTTACCTATTCAAAATTTTATACTTGCCGGCATTAAAGAATATAAAAAAAAATAATACTTGAGTTTATTATACCATTAACTTTCTACATAAGAGATTATATTTTTCTTGCGACTAATTGATTCCTAACATAAATTCCCAAAACCCATCATAACCGATTTGTTTCCAATAAAAACATCGTACATTACTGTTCATTTCCCTTGCATTCTAAGGATCAGGTTCTATCATAACAAGTGCACTCTATTTTAATACGTTCTCAAATTTGTTTGGAGAACATATTTGTCCATATGTGTTTTACCATCAACTCTATTTATTTCACATGTTTTTCTCTTTGCTGTTGGTTTTTGATAAGTAATACATTGACAATACATAGCTTGAATACAGTCTTTTAGAGAATTATTCTCATTAATTAAATATTTCTTCTCTTCAATCAAACAATAGTTTGATTTTTGAGCTTCACTTATATACTTCCAGAATCTTGTTAGTTTGCCATCCATCTTTGCGAATAGTTCAAAATCTTTATCAATTTCTGCGGTACTGAAACTGCTGTTGAAACTTTTATACTTAGAAAGCTCCGAATCTATTGTATCGTATTTCGTAGGCTTAATACATTTTTCTCCTAGTGTTTCCAACTTACGAGTAAATTCCATCATTTTCAAAATATTTTCTCCTTTCTTCTTTACTTGATTTAAATAATCTAGAAATGCATTACTTTTTAAAACCATCTTCCTTAGCTCTTTTGATGATTGTTTAACTTGTAACTTCAATAAATGATTATATTCGCACACCATGTTTTTTAAGCATTTTTTTTCTAACACGATTTCATTTTTCCTCTTGTCATGATATGTCTGTATCCCTTTAAATTTAAATTTTAAATTGTAAATTTTCTTCCCCATAGAAATAAGTCTCTTAATATTTTCCCTCACAATTTGGGAATTTATCTTTTCCTAAAAACATCCAAAAAATAAAGTTAACTGTATGCATAACTTAGTTACTCACAGATTCGCATAACCTTTGCCATTCATTATATTTTTTTCTTAAATATGCTTGATGCTCTGTCAGAACTTCACTGGTCTCTTTTGATATATTATCAAACTCTTCGAGAGCCTTATCCGCAAAACTCTCAAGAACATCATTACGCATATTTTTTTCTTCCTCCCGTCTCATCAACTGTACTGCTTGCATTTCTTTTTCCATATCTTTTCTTTCTTGTTCCAATCTATACAAAGCAGTATTAAAAAATGCAATATCTTTACTAAGATTTTCATCCAAAATGCTTGCTTCTTTTTTAGCTGCGTCTCTCATTTCTTGCACTTGCTCGACAAACTGATCATGCAACGATCCCATTTTTAAATGATACACTTCGATTACCTTCATAATGTTGCAGACCGACCCCTGAAAACTTAAGGCCTGCTGTTGACCAGCAAATTTAATTTGATCCATTTTTAACGATATAGTGAAATCTTTCAAGTCCACCAGCTTCTCCCACTGCTGCCAAGCTCTCTCCAACTCTTCTTTGCCAACCAGTAAACAAACTTTCGACAACATTCCCTTCCATTCCTTTTCTTGAATTTTTATATTCACCCGACCATAATCTTGTTCCCTTTTTAACATAAGTGACGCTTGACGATTATTCTCCTCAAGTATCTTCATCGCGCGAGTTTGCGAGTCAAATCTCCTCCTCGGCATTTTCCTAAGCGATTATTAAGCTTTTTAACAAAAATATCCCAAAGAAACCGGAAATATGTTTCGCGACGCCACGATTGTATATAAGCGGCTCCCAAATGCTACCCGCGGGAGAAAGGACCGAGAAATGCTTTCGCTACGCGAAAATTATTTGACAATGTCAAAAAATATTAACATTGCTCTCTTAGATTTTCATAAAAATATTTTTGTATATTGAACTTTTTTTTTAATTATGAAAACTGGCCATTAATCTTTGCTAATGCAGAAAAAAAATCACTAAGAACCTAGTGTTATACTAAGATAAAAACATATTTTATTATATTATATTTAAAAGATATAATTTTTTAGTGAGTACATACAAAATCGCGATATTTGCAGTGGAAAATAGCAGAATAATGGGGTTAACTAAAAATGTGCTAATCTTTTTGATAATTGCAAGTATTACTCTGGATTCAGCGTCATTTAATTATGAAGAACAATTGAACTTTCAAAACTATCCGTACGGTAAGTCTAACTTTAAACAAACTCTAAAGATAGAAGCATTTTATTAATTTTTTTCTTACACAGCAGGAAATCCATATCGTAGAATCAATTGGGAGAACCGCTATGGTTATAAACGTGAACTAAATCAAATCATAAAATTGTTAAAAGAGTTGATTAATCTTAGTAAGCAACAAATCATTGTAAATGTTGGAGTAAAAAATATAAACACTGACCCACCAAAAAAAGCCAACGTTTCTACGATTGAAAACGAGTCTAATGTAATACATAATATTCATTTGATCCCGTAAATGAAATATATTGTTATAAAATATTTATAAATAAATATATGGGTATATAAAGTAGTTTCTTTTTTAATTTTTAATGATGGACATAAAGATTCAAATACTCCGTGAATTTTTAGCTTTTGAAGATTGGAGTGATATAGGTAGACTTCCAGCATGTTTGAAAATAGTCGAAGTTAGGGATTCCCAGCAGGACCCCAGAGATCATTTCAACAATATTCATAAATTATTTTTTGAATTCCACCCATTTCAATAAATTTCCAATAATGTAAAAATAATTAAATTATAAATTAGCTCACCACACATCCAAAACGATAATATTTATAATCATACAAATAATAAAATTAAAACAGGCAATTTAAAAAGCATAATATGTATACATTCAATGTATTTTATTAATAACAGGCAATTAAAAAATACAATGGTCAATTTTTATGATGTATTAATTTAATTGAATTTTAATATTTTAATATTTTTATTACAATTTCAAAATGAAAAATTCTCAAATTTAGTCAGTGCATATAGTTTTTTCAAAGAATGTTCTTCCTAAAATGTTATATTTGTGTCCAAAAGATTTTTTCGTAGGAGTGAAATTAGCTTATGAATATTTCTAATCGACTATTTCAACCTTTGCCATGAATATGAATATTTTAAAATCTGTTTTAGCCTTAGGGTACTATTAGAAATTCAAATAACATTTTTATATTGAAGGAGAGTTAAATACAACATAAGCGAACCGCAGGGAATTTGGAATGTCTGCCAAGTACATTACTATCTACGTTTTTTCCCATTAATTGGTTAAACTTGGACCTTTGGTGAGTTTTAAGATTTTTATTAGTACTAAGAAGAATTATATAGGTGTCTGAACACCAGAAGGACATTCCATGTCTCCCAGATGTGTGGTTTCTTATTAGTGTTTAAAAATCTGTTTATTATTAGAAACTCAATGAATATTTTTCTATTGAAACAGAGTTAAATATAACGTAAAAAAGACATAGAATGTTATACTGGTTTTCTGCCATTTATGATTGCCTGATTAAACATAGATACATTCTTATTGTTAACAAGAAATTCGTAAGTGTCTTATAACATGGAGGACATTCCATGTCCTGTCCAGTTAAATATTTAGGCTCCCTAAGTTTAAAAAAACTATCCTTTAACTGAAAACAAGTATTTTTGTTTCATAAAGAAAATTCAATGAAAATGTATAGAGAAAGGCTCACGATGGCAACATTGCTGCTTATTTTATCATACAAATACAAAACAATTATTTTATGTGACAAATACTTGACTTGTCTTTTGATAATGATACATTGCAGTTTGGAAGGTTACAACAATAATAATATATTTACTGGCAATGTACATATTATTAAAATAAAAGAATACATTATTCTCCTGTAACATATACGGCTGCCTCGTTCTTCCATTAGGACCTGTAAGCTCAGTAACTAAGAAGGTAAGGAAGAATGAAGTTACCATTATTTGTTTTGTATTATTTCACGTTATAACATTATAAAAAATTAAATCAAAAACTATAAAGAAACAAACAAAGTCATATTTTGTAATTAAAATCAATATATAGTGAAATTAATGCTTAGTTTCGTGAAAATGCAAATTAATAATCGTAATTTATTTATTCAATCATCAGGGGACGGTAATGAATATTTTATAATTGTCCATAAAATACTCTCTATATATGGGATTAATAATCGCATATTTTTGGATAAAAAAAATAAAAAATTTAGTAATATTATAAAAATTAATTAAATGATAAACTTTAAAGGATCAAAAAAAATTACGTTTTGTTATTAAAATCAATATATAATTAATTTAAAAAAAACAATGAAATTAAGTTAACGAATCATTGCAAATGATTGACTAACTTAATTTTATTTTAATGAACTAAACAACATTAAATTGTGTTCCACCCGCAAGAAGTGCCAAACATATGTGTCACCTCTCGATAGTTGGAATAGAAACTAGACATTAGACATTTATTTGACAAGCATAAATAAATTATTTGCAAAACATAGAAGTTATATATTAAGTTTCTTGGAACTTGTGTTATATGTTATATCTTCTACGTCTTCTTTAATCCCTAAATGTGTTTGTTGCGCCGTAATAGTTATTAATTTGG
>JAUIMW010001777.1:0-11788 GCA_033557785.1 Enochrus cinctus
GGCAAACTGCTTTGTTGTTAAAACGAGGTTTATTTTGCAAACAAAAGATGTACAACAAACGAAATAATTGAATTTTGCTTTATTGGACGTTTCTCTTATTTATATACGTTGTACGATGAAATAATGTGTAATTAAAATAAGAGTGATTCTTTTTCTTCTTAATGTTTATTACTGTGGTTTTTTTATTCCAATAGTGCAGTAATAGTTCTCCGGCTTTTTGTTCCAATCCCTCTAAATTGCTAGAATAGGCCACTCCAGCAGTATCGTCGACACACATTATTAAAAATGACACAAATTCGGTTAATGAAAATGAGGAGTAGCACTGGGCCCATCACCGATCCTTGAGAAACGCCAATATTAATAGTCAAAAATATAGATCTCTTGGTAATCATAGAACATCTAAAAATTTATTAAAAAGCATCAAAATCTAATAATATCTAAAGAATTCCCAAGAGTGATCTTCAGAGGATATATAATAAATATAAAATGTTTTTTTTAACATTTAATTTTTTATATTTATTATATATCCTCTGAAGAAAATCATGGCTGATCGAAAGCTTAGGAATCCTTTAGATATTATTAGATTTTGACTTTTTTAAACAATTTTTAGTAATTTTATTTGAAGTCAATACATCCTATTTATCATTGCTGTTTCTTCTGTTTCTATGTTTTATGGAAACAAATTGTGTTCTGCTAGACATATAAGAATGAAACTACTCTGCCTCAACTACACGAATCCCGTAGCGTTCCAATTTTTCCATTTGAAGAGGATGATCGACGCAATCAACACGTGTCCCACAAACTAACGCTTGTATATTAATTGTAAACAGTAAAAAAAGAAACAGTAAAAGTATTCCGTTGCCTGCTTTCATCTATCAATTGGTTTAACTTGCACAAGAATTATAAATATTTTAAAATAAATTGGAAGTTTGTAGATGACATTGTTCCTGGAGAACATTCCATGTCCCCCAGACTCCCTGGTGGCCCTTCTTTTATCTTGTTTTTACTTTATTCAATTAAAGGGTGCATAGTAATAGTTTATAACAAAAAAAAGGAGCACCAAGGGGTCTGGGGGACATGGAATGTCCTCCAGGTACACCGTTTCCCACGTTCTTCTTATCGATTGATTTATCGTATACAAGTAAAGAGAATTATAAATATTTATAAACAAATGTATGTAGACGACATTGTTCATAGAGACACTCCATTTATTTGATTTTATTTAGACAGAGATTTATGAATATTTTTAAATAAATCAGATGCCAGTGTATCTAGAGGACATTACAAATTATCCAGGTGATCTGGTGGTCTTTCTGTTACATTTTATTTTATTCTTAAGGACATGGAATGTCCTCCAGCTACTATATCATATACGTTTTATCTTAGTGGCTGGTTTAACTAATTAAAAATTATCAGTATTGTCAAGATTTTTAAATAAATTAGAAATAGCATTTAAGTCTATTTTAGTTCTCGAATGTTGTTTGTGTTTTGGCCATTCAATTCAAATATGGAACAACCAAGGATTTTATATTACTTTTTTATTTAACATATTAAAAAAGAAAATACCTAGAACATTTTATGCCTTCTTTATCACTTTTAATAATTATTGTTATGCCAATTAGGTTTTGGGTATGAACAGTATTTATTAGTGTATTTATCAATAAGTATACTATTTATATAATTCACTTAAGCCAACGGCTTGTATAGTCACAAATAATTTACAATATTTCAAAAGTCTTTTTCCATCTCTTTATTTCTACAAATTCTTTAATGCATTTTGAGGCATGTACTACATTTATCGTTGCTTTTGTCATTCCACTTCTTGTGTAGGTTCATTAATTCTGACTCCTCAATATTCTTTCTTTTTTTACTGTTAACAATCATTCACATGTTTCAGTGGAATAGAGTAAAAATTAACTAAAGATATTTATAATTCTCTATAAGTTAAGCCAATCTTTAAGATAAACGTAGATAATGGAGTACAAGGAGGACATTCCATGTCCCCCAGATCCTCTGATGGTCCTTCTTTTCTCTTGTTTTTACTCTATTCCATTGAAGAGTGTATAGTGACTATAACAGTAAAATAAACAAAATTGTCAATATTTAAAAGAAATGTTCTATTTAGAATAAATAAATAGAGTGTAATTTTCATAAAAAAGGCCTTGTATTTAAAAAAATATTTTTGGCATATAGTTAAATAAATTTGAATCGTTTTACTTATGTAATATTTGTCGAATCCTGCAAATCAATATTATAGAGTTATTTTTTAAATATATTATTCTTATAAATTATTTGAGAATCACTATTATTTTATTTAGAAAATGTATAATGAATATTTTTAAATAACTATATAGATGGTATTCCAAGTTAATAAGACGCTTTGATGGTCCTTCCTTTTTTTAATTAATTTAGTATATACGTTTTACTTTAGTGAATGGTATATCAAAATGTTTAAATAAATTAAGAATAGTTCTAAACAATACAGAAAAAGGACACTTATGGGACCATATAATTTAGAACATAATTAACTGATACACATTTATTTTAAAATATTTATAATTCTCTTTACTTGTGTCAGTTAAATCAATCGCTAAGATGCACCTCAGTAACTGAGAACAATCTTATCGATTGGTTTAATGTGCACAAGTTAAGAGAATTATAATATATTTTAAAATAAATTAGAAGAATGAAGACGACAATGTACCTGGAGGACATTCCATGTCCCCCAGACCCCCTGGTGGTGGTTTCCTTACTGCTATATATACACTCTTTAGATGAAAAGAGCAAAAACAAGATAAAAAATCTTCACTACTAATTTAATTTAATATGTTTATAATTCTCTTAACTTGTGTAAGTTAAACCAATCGATAAGATTGTTCTCAGTATTGACGTCCATCTCATCTCATAGCTTACACACAAGTAAAAAGTTATTAGGTGTTGAACGACCGAAATGTCAAAGGGATTTTTAGGTTATGTTGACAGCATTCAGCTGGAAGCAAAGTTAATTCTAACATGTATTGCCAACGTAAGAAACGTAATCCCCCGTAAATATGACAAAATTGGTTTAACATACACACTTCTATATGTTAAAATTATATACCTTTCAGTGCAATAGAGTAAAAACATAATAAAAGGACCATTAGGAGGTCTGGAGACAAGGAATGTCATACTTCTAATCTATTTTAAAATATTATAATTCTCATTACTTGTTAAAGTTAAACCAACCGATAAGATGAACATCGGTAACCGAGAACAATTTTATCGATTGCAGTTAAGAGAATTACAAATTATATAACAAGGACCACCAAGGGGTGCATTGCAACCTACGTGTTTCTAATTGTGTTCAAAAATCGTGAAAACACTCTTCGTTTTTTACAAGATGGAATGTCCTCCAGATACAATGTCGTCTATATACTTCTATTTTTTTAAATTATTTATAATTCTCTTAACTTGTGTAAGTTAAACCAATCGATAAGATTAACGTAGGTAACAGAGTTCCTGGAGGACAACCATGTCGACCAGACCCCCCTGGTGCATTTGCTTTTTTTACTGCTAACAATCACTATACACTTTTCTATGGAATACAGTAAAAATAAGATAAAAGAAGGGCCACCAGGGGGTCTGGGGGACATATTCGTCAACATATTTGTAATTTATTTTTAAATATTTATAATTCTCTTAACTCGTGTAAGTTAAACCAATCGATAAGATGAACGTAGGTAGCAGAGTACATGGAAGACATTCCATTAATGTGGTCTACATACTTCTAATTTATTTTAAATTATTTATAATTCTCTTAACATGTGAAAGTTAAACCAACCGAAAAAATTAACGTAGTGAACTAAGCACCTGGAGGACATTCCATGTCCCCCAGACCCCCTGGTTGTCCTTCTTTTATCTTGTTTTTGCTTCATTTCACTAAAGGGTGTGTAGTAATTGTTAAGAGAAAAAAAGAAAGAGCACCAGGGGGTCTGGGGGGCATGAAATGTCTACAAACATAATTTATTTTAAAATATGTATCAGCCCAATCGTTAAGATGATCGACTGGTTTAACATACACAAGTTAAGAGAATTATAAATCATTTTAAATAAATAAGAAGTGTGTGGAAGACATTGCACCTGTCCTTTTTTTGCTCTTTTCCTCTAAAGAGAGTAAAGTAATTGTTAGCAGTAAGAAAACCACCACCAGGGGGTCTGGGGGGACATGGAATGTTCTCCAGTTGTACTGCAGCCTACGTACTCCTAATTGTGTTCGAATACCTTTTTGAGAAATTATCAAAGCAATAGAAAAAATGTAGTCTGCAGAGTACCTGGAGGTCATTCCATGTACTCTTTTTTATCTAGACAAAGGATTATGAATATTTTTATATAAATCTGATGCCAGTATACCAAGAGGACATTGGATGTTATCCAGGTGATCCTTCTTTTATTACATTTCGTTTTATTTATATTACGAAGGGAATGGAATGTCCCCCAAGAACTTTGCTATATAACTATTTAACAAATTAACAGTATTATCAAGTCTTGTTGGAAACATGATCTCAAAGGCTTCAAGTTTAAGGGCCTATTTTCAACAATTTCTTTTATAAAAAAAATAAAATATTTTATTCAAACTTTTTACTGTCTTAAAGATATACATAAATAGTTAAAAAAAAATCCTTCGTCCAAACCCTCGTGAAGTGTATCTCGAAGACCTGTGTAAAATTTCATCAAGATTGGTTGAGTAGTTTTCGAGAAATTTTGACAATCGGCTTTGAAAACACAGTTTCGAAAAATACATGTTTAAAGTTTTGAGTAACAATAAAAATGGAAAATTTTTAACTTGCATTGAATTGTCGACTCCTGGGCCATAAACTAAAGAACCTGCAGCAACTGCAATGTTCAGACCATCCTTTTGCTCCTATCGATGACTATGAATCCTGGCTTCACGAGCGATCTTTGAACCAGCAGAAAGAATTTTTGGAGTAATTTTCCAGATTAATTCGTTCAAGCTTTCATTATTATTTTGTGTGAAACCACCAACTGGTGCGTTGTCTAGAAGCTCATCCTTACTGAGATCTTTATAAATAGGTTTCATTGCAGTCGAAACATCATCTGATAATGGAGTATAATGATGAATGAATGTTCGTAGCCGATACTCGCTGCCATCAAATGGTTCATATAGCCCAGCCTTTCATTTTTTCCACTGACTCGGTTTCTTCTATTATATAAAAGGACATGGAATGTCCTCCAGGTACAATGTCTTCCACACACTTCTAGTTTATTTAAAATGATTTATAATTCTCTTAACTTGTGTATGTTAAACCAATCGACTGACGATCATCTTTTCGATTGATTTAATTTACACAAGTTAAGGGATAGATAAATATTTTAAAATTAATTAGTATGTAGACGATAGTCCATGTACTCAGGGTTCTGATAGATATGGAATGTCCTCCAGGTACTCTGCAGACTACGTTTTTTCTATTTCTTAAATAATCTTGTAAAAAACGAAGAGTGTTATCATAAACACAATTAGGAACACGTAGGTTGCAATGCACCCGCTGGTGGTCTTTGTTATATAATTTATAATTCTCTTAACTACAATCGGTAAGTGTTCTCAGTTACCGACGTAACTATGTAAGTATGATAATCCATGTCTCCTAGGTCTCCCGGGGGCCCTTTTATAATATTTTTACTCTATTGCACTGATAGTTATATAATTATTGTTAACAGTAGGAACAGAAGGCCTGGGGGACATGGAATGTGGTCTACAAACATAATTTATTTTGAAATATGCATCAGTCCTTTTAATTGTGCAAGTTAAATCAATCGATAAGATGATCGCCAGTAACTTAGAACAATTTTATCGATTGGTTTAACATACACAAGTTAAGAGAACTATAAATCATTTTAAATAAATATATAAAAAATTGTGTGGAAGATATTGTACCTGGAGGACATTCCATGTCCTTTTTTTGCTGTGAATAATTACTATACACTCTTTAGTGGAATGGAGCAAAAACAAAATAAACGGGCCGCCAGGTGGTCTGGGAGACATGGAATGTCCTCCAGGCACAATGCCGTCTATATACTTGGTTCAATTAGTGACCAATACAGAAACATAATTTCCCCGTTGGAAATGATCATATGCTTCAGTAGATTACGTTTCTTACGTTGGCAATGCATGTTAGCATTAGCTTTGCTTCGAGCTGAAAGCTGTCAACATAACCTAAAACCCTTTACTTGTTTAAGCTATGAGATGAGATGGACGTCAGTACTGAGAACAATCTTATCGATTGGTTTAACTTACACAACTTAAGAGAATTATAAACATATTAAATTAAATTAGTAGTTTTAAATATCAATTAAGAGTACATAGAGTGCAGTGTACCTGGAGGACATTCCATGTCCCCCAGACCCCCTGGTGGTCCCTCTTTTCTCTTGTTTTTAATCATTTTCAATAAAAGGATGTTTATTGATTTCTAACAGCAAAAAGAGGATCGCCAGGGGGACATGGAATGACCCCCTGGTGCTCTTTCTTTTTTGCTCTTAACAATTATTATACACCCTTTAGTGAAATGAAATAACAAGATAAAGGATGGACCACCAGGAGTGGGTACATTGTACCTGGGGAACATGGAATGTCCTCCAGGTACAATGTCGTCTACATACTTCTTTTTTTTAAATATATTTATAATTCTTTCAACTTGTGAAAGTTAAACCAACCGATAAAATTAACGTAGTGAACTGAGTACCTGGAGGACATTCCATGTCCCCCAGACCCCCTGGAGGACATCCCATGTCCCCCAAACCCCCTGGTGGTCCTTCTTTTATCTTGTTTTTACTTCATTTCACTAAAGGGTACTCAATTCACTACGTTAATTTTATCGGTTGGTTTAACTTTCACAAGTTAAGAGAATTATGAATAAATTTTAAAAAAAATTAGAAGTTTGTAGATAACATTGTACCTGGAGGACATGTCCTTCGGGGACTCTGCAGACTACATTCTTTCTATTGCTTAGATAATCTCTCAAAAAGATTTTCGAACACAATTAAGAACATTCCATGTCCCCCAGACAGCAGTTAGAAAACCACCACCGGGGGGGGTTCTTACTGCTAATAATTACTATACACTCTTTAGAGAAAAAGAGCAAAAACAAGATAAAATATCTCCACTAGTAATTTAATTTGTCTGGAGGACATTCCATGTCGCCCAGACCACCTGGTGCATTTGCTTTTTTTACTGCTAACAATTACTATACACTTTTCTATGGAATAGAGTAAAAATAAGATAAAAGAATGGCCACCAGGGGGTCTGGGGGACATGAAATGTCCTCCAGGTACAACGTCGTCTACATATTTGTAATTTATTTTTAAATATTTATAATTCTCTTAACTCGTGTAAGTTAAACCAATCGATAAGATGAACGTAGGTAACAGAGTATCTGGAGGACATTCCATGTCGCCCAGACCCCTTGGTGGTCCTTCTTTTATCTTGTTTTTACTTCATTCCACTAAAGGGTGTATAGTAATTGTTAAGAGCAAAAAAGGAAGAGCACCAGAGGGTCTGGGGGACGTGGAATGTCCTTCAGGTACTCAGTTCACTACGTTAATTTTATCAGTTGGTTGAACTTTCACAAGTTAAGAGAATTATAAATATATTTAAAAAAAATTAGAACTATGTAGACGACATTGTACCTGGAGGGCATTCCATGTCTCCAATGGTCCTTTTATCTTGTTTTTATTCTATTCAGTAAGGTATATAGTGATGGTTAACATTTAAAAAAAGAAAGAGTAACCGGGTGTCGTCCAGGTACTCTGCAGACTACATTCTTTCTATTGCTTAGATAGATAATCTTTGAAAAATGATATTCGAATACAATTAGAGTACGTAAGCTCCAGTGCATCTGGAGGACATTCCATGTCTCCCAGACCCCCCGGCGGTTATACTGTTTTTACTCTCGTTAAATATGGAATGTTCACTGATTTTTAATAGCAAAAGGGCTCTGATAGACATGGAATTTTCTCCAGGTACTCTAAAGGCTACGTTATTTCTTAGATAATCTATAATAATAATAATAATAAAGTTTATTAAGAAGACCAAAAATATATAGTTATAGAATACACAATATAATTAATATAAATAACAATATTGCCTACCCAATAGGTCACAAGTCACAATATATTACACACATAAATGGTATAAAAAATGACATACGTACACGCACAGACGCAATCAAAATATATTGCTTTGGTAGGTAGAAGAGACACAGCAGGCATGATTTAAATTCGCTGTCTTCACAAAGACTCGACCAAATGTCTTCTAAGTACAGACGAATCAGGCATTATTTTTCGAGATGACTGTGTTAAAAATGCCTAAACTGATAAATCAATCCGAGAGAAATATATGCTCTTCTAATTAAGGAAGACACATGTTCCCTGAATCTTAGATCGACATCCAGGTGAACACCCAAATTCTTGGCAACGCCAAAGAAAGCCAGGCAACTGCCACCCATCGCCAAGCAAAGCCTCTCTTCCAATTCCCTGTGCTCATTTTTGTTACAGAGCAAGAGAACACTGGACTTACTGGGATTGATTTTCAAGCAATGATCTGCCGTGGAAGCTAGCAAAAGTTCTAAGTCGCTATTTATGATTTGCGTTGCCCTCTCAACGTTATCATTTTTGAAACTGTAACATACTTGGGAATCATCCGCATATAAATGATGCTTGCAGTGATTTAAACAGTTATATAAGCGCAGAGTGTATATAATATAGAGTAAATGGCCCAATATGGAGCCCTGTGGTACTCCAGCAATCAGCGTCAAGGATTCCGACATATTTTCATCAATCTTCACCCTTTGGGATCTATTTTGGAGATAATGAGAGAAAAAGCCAACAACAGTATCTGACATTCCGACATAATGCAGTATAGACAAAAGCAATTGGTGATTGACATTGTCGAATGCCTCAGAAAAGTTTAAAAGAATAAGAGCCGTGTTTAATCCAGAATTTAGTGATTGAGTTATATCATCTACAACCGCTGATAAAGCTGTAGCACAACCATGGTTCGACCTAAAGCCAGACTGCTCCTGAAATAGAATATCGAAACTTTCAAGATGGCCGCGAATCTGAGAGTCAACCACCCTTTCCAGTATACTTGTCGGTCTTACATCCCTTGGGCCTTCACAACTATTTGACTTCGGGAGCGGTATAATGCATGACTCCTTCCAAGAACCCGGAAAAATTCTTCCAATAAACAGGAATTTATAATATTAGTTAGAGGCTGTATAGAATGTCCACTATATCCTCAAAGTCGTCTATATAATTCTAATTTATTTTAAAATATACATAATTCTATTTTTCTTTGTATAAATTAGACCAATCGGTAAGATTAACGTAAGTATCAGAGTACTTGGGAGACATTCCAAGTCCCCCAGACCCCTTGGTGGTCTTTTTTTTTACTGTTAATAATAATTAATATACGCCCTTTAGTGGAATGAAGTAAAAATAAGATAAAAAGGACCACCAGGGGGTCTGGAGGACATAAAATAAATAAAATAGATCAGAGGAAGTTAATAGAGGGAGTTAAAGTCTTCATAACTCCCAAAGGTGTTAAGAACTTGTTTATAATTTTATTGTAACTATATTTTCTGCTTAACTGAAACATGGCTTTCTGATAATATTTCCTGTGAAGAGCTGGTTAGGTTGACATGATTTTCACAGATTTTATCATCATGCGTACATGTAAATCATGTACCGATGTTAAGGCTGTTTAACTTTGTACTAGTCGTTAGTCCTGAGTGTTATTGATTATATTTATGTGAATTGGAACCCTACATATGATGTCAATATAAAATGAATCGAATCTTTACAAAAACGTTTTGTTAGATACATGAATTATAATAAAAAAATATATAACCAGCGTTCGTTTAAGTATAACAAAAAGGCAATATTACGAAAACAAATAAACAGAAGACTGAACATTTCTGGATACGTAATGGAAAAATGTAACGCTAGCAAAAGGACTCCAAAACCAATAAGCCATTGAGAACAAAAGTCAAGTAAAAATAAAATCGCGATGACCTCGCAGTTAGACTGCATGAAAAATGCATAGAAAAAGAGTAATCCACCCAAAAGAGGATCGCACCATATGTTCGCAGTGAAAGTTGGGGCGTTCGCGGCGTCTGGCGTGTCACTCGTAGTGTGGATGAAACCGAAAGGAACCGACGGCGAAGGCGACGCCAGGGCGCGGCCTGATCAATATGAATCTTAAAACGTGTAGACTCGCGGACGCCTAACGTCGCGACGTAGCTGACAGATGCGGAAAATGCTAGTGCAACCACCCGACCAACCTGTTGCTTTCTCGATTAGCAACGGCGCGCCGCGACGCTACTCCTATCTCCCTCCAACCCAAAACCTTCCCCATAACGCCATCTCGCTCCCCACGTTATTCTTTTTTCAAATGTAATTAATTTTTCTATCTACACCACGTCTTTTTATCTCCCACCTGGTTATTTCCTGGCATACAGTTCCTTTTTACGTGTCCATAACTTAAACAATTAGTACATAATGGAAATATCGATCGGCTGGTTACATTGACATCAATTTTTTGCGTGTTTTGGCTCAACGTAAAAGCGTATTTATAGATTTTTTTAACAGTAATTGAATGGAGTTGAAAGAGACATGTAAATTGTGGGTCTGACGCCAATCGTAACGAATAGAAATTTTCTGATAAGCGATTTCGACCTTCGCATAAGCAAAGTTTTCTCATATCGTACGTTTAACAGCCGTTCGGATAAGCAAACGAGTTTCGAGTGCAAATTAACCGAAAGAAGAAAAATTGTATGTAAATTTATTCTACGCCACTGGGTCGGGCCATTGAGGTTTACTCTTTGTCGCCAGGTTTTTAATTTAAAAGAGCCGATATTAAATCCTTTTGTGTGTTCCATCTCGGCTCCATTCACTTAAAGACTTCATAATTCCGGGCAATTAAGACCGTTTAACACCCTTCATCCTTGGTAATTGCCCCCAAGAAATATAATTACTTTTTATGGTGCTCCTCATTAATTAAATGCGAAATCCTGTCATATTGTTTTACTTTTTTTTATCTTAAAGTCTTATTATTAATAAAACAAATAGGTAATAGAAACGTGAAATATGAGACTTACCACACCACCTCCGGCAGAGTGTACCAATAAACTTTGTCCCTTAGAAAGGCCAGCCAAGTCAAACAAAAGGATGTAAGCTACAGTGTAATTCATAGTGATGGCGGCGGCGTCGAGAGGGTTTAGTCCTTGGGGTAGTTTGAAGACGTATTTTGCGGGGACGGCAACGAGTTCGGCCCATGCTCTGTATTCGGGCAAGGCAACCACTTGATCTCCAACCTGTAACAGAAAAACATGCTTCGAATCAATACATTGCATTCCATAATTGGCGCAGTTCGCAGTATACATTTAATATAAACTGATTTCGATTGGGAGTTCGGTTTTTTCGTGGGATTATTTGCTCCCAAAAGGAAATATTTATAGCGAATTTATTAAATTCCTATCAGAAAACAATGTCACACAATATTTACCATTAAAATTCATTACGTTTCCAGTTGTTTTGGACGCAGCGCGGTCGTGTTTGTTTTCATTTTAATTTTAATTAAATCGAACGTGCAGCTCTAACTATTGAAACATAGTAGACTCCACCCAGCTTATTTAATAAAATAGGAACTTGAAAATATATTTTAGTGAATATTATAAATTCAGTCTTTTCAGTGTTTATTTTAAGTGAAAATTACTCCTCATTCTTCTCTTAGTGC
>JAUIMW010001778.1:0-11786 GCA_033557785.1 Enochrus cinctus
TATTAAGTAGCATAGCTAAGAGCACTTCTACCAATAATTTATAATATATATCAAATAGAGAAATATTTAATAAAAAATATTTTCCACTGTTTACCTTTTAACGAATGCATATAATACATTACCAAATGTTTTCTATATTCATATGGAGTAAAATGTTCATTTGCATTTATTTTAAATAAAAAACAACTCCACTATTTACAATATTTGGTTAAATTTTATAGGTCCGGATGTTCGTATCTCAATCAAAGCTTTTTAGAAAAAGGATATTAAGTGGAGTTCTCTCAAATTTCCTAAAAGGATGTACCTATAAGTAATTCATAATAAATCAGTCATAGCGATTCCTTTCCGAACCTTGGACTAAAGGTTTTGTTAAAGGAAGTAGTAAATATATGTCCTTTTTTAGCCAGTTTTTTAACAAATTCCCATATTATTTACAATATAATAACAAAATTCAAAATACGAGGTTTCACATCACAAGCGTTAAAATACACCACCCGGCGTTATTTATGGCAAAACATCGACCCTATCTCGCAACCAGTGTTTAAAGTAAGCATCGTAAAACACCAATAATGTGTTGTATAATGACAGGGCATCCTGACAGGCGGCAAGAGCGTCGAGCGAGAAGGTAGTTATGATTCTCCCCCATCGGAAATTCGTAGCAGTGCCTCATCAATAACAGTATCTTGTTTCTATCATCATTACATTCAATACACAGCGTGTATCATAGTCATGTCGAGTCCGGTCAGTCCCGGAAGTTCTGATCGGTATTCACACAACACGGCGGCTTACAAGTTGATCCTGGCAGATCCCTATTTCCGCAAGTAATTCCTCTTAGCCCTGCGGCATGCTTGCTAAGTCTTTGGTCACTTCTTACGGAGATATCGATCAGGGCGAGAGAGAGCGCTCGCCCGTAGGCCTCGCTGGCCATTGTTTGCAGTGCCTGCTCCCTGGTGTGTTTGGCCAATCATAAATTTAATTACCGGGCTTTTATAAATGTACATTATTTTCTTGTGTAGTCCAAGTTTGTGACACACTTAGGGATTAAGGTTAATTAACTTTAATCCCTTCGCTTGAATCATATGGAACTTTCTCCGCGCCCGAAATCTGATTATTTTCAAGATTAAATTCGCCCATGCGAATGCTCCTAAAGATCGCCCGGAAAGACCCGGCAGTCTGAATTATTTTTGGAATGTCTTATGTAAGAAGGATTATGACTTACTGTAAAGCTTATTTTAATTTATAAAGCAGATTCTTAAACACAATGCTACAATATTAATAGATTCAGCGACATACAGTTAATGCGCTCTTTATATACTGGGAGCTTTAATTTTTTTAGACTAGCGACTAAGTAAATAATAAGCTAACTTCCTCAACATTACTAATTAAATTTTGTATCATGTAGATTAGCGTTATTGATATTGAAATTTTAGTAAACGAAGTGAAAAAGGCCTATTCATTATTAAGAGTTCACTTCAAAGACCTTTCTGCCTTGAAGTCGAATATTGAATATTGTATCCTGGCGAGGCTCTCCTTTTGCGCAGCACTGCGCTGCCGGCTGGTTGCAAAAAAAGAACAAACTAATAGGCCTCATCACGTAATTTATTCTGATACCTTTTGTTGAAATTTCTCCAGAACTTAATTAAATATTTTAATTACGTCAAGTTAAGAAGGGATCTGATGATTCTTTGAGACTTCAGGATGCGATAATTAAATTCCTTCTTATTTGTACTATGGTTCGATTAAGGAGCTTTGTTTATTTTTCATCTAATATCGCATGAAATATAATGAATGCTTATTCAGTATTTTCAAATTTGCGAGAGATACCATGACGACCTGGAAGGAAGCGAACGTCCTTATGAAGTTACTCTGGAAAAATAATTACTTCTTTCGCGAGGGAGGAATCCTTTTACTTCATTTTGGTAATTGAAAGTTCTTGAGTTTTCACTTGTAAAATATAAGTTTCATGATATTTTTGATGCCGTTTGATACAAATATTTTGATTATGTTTTTCTAAAGGATATTATCAACATTACTTTAGCGATATATTATCAAAGTTAAGCCGTTGAATGAACGAGTTTCGTTAAGGTAAACCGAAACACAAAAACTAGTTTACTATTTTTAATAGAATTTTCCAATATAACTCTAATAAATTTAAAGCCCTTGTTCACGGAAGCTAGGTAATACGTACCGCGGAAAATAAAAATGGGGGATTTGCGCTTGAGATTACTGAATTGAAGTTTTATCATTATAACCTTTGTTTGGAGTGGAGTTAATAATACGGCCGTTGAATCTTCCAAATCACTGGGTAAAATTTTAATATAAATACCTTTTTCAATGGAGCTTTCTGAAAGACGGAGGATGTTTTTTCCTCCAGCTTCTCTCCATTACTGAGCGTTGCGTTTTATTAAATAAAATTTCATACGTCAGTTGCGAGATTTTACATATATTAAAGCACAATTTTCCTGATTCGTGATTACGACTAAATGTAATTATTTACAGGAAGGTGCTTGCAACATTTTAAACAGTTAAAGTTTTATATTAAAACTCTGAGTAATTTGTGAAATTGAAATTTCCACTGAGAACGAAGATAAATAATATATTATTCCTTTTGATAGCGCTTTTGTACAGTTTAAAACTTTAACCCGTTTTAAAGTATCACAGCCCTGGAAACAAATTACTTTGGACTTGTTTCATTAACATTATTTCCACATTTTGATTGCGCTTTTTAATTTTAAGAAATTATTGCTGTTTGTGTACTTACCGGGCTTCTGCACGAAAGTAAATCCTGGAACATAAATATTTATTAGAGTAATATTCGTGTAAGTGTAAAAAATACATTGAATTGTACGTCTCTTCTTTATATATTTTCTACGTTAATTTTGAAAATACTTAGTTTTCGAAAACCTCTAAAAACAAACAACCCGTTATTCGACTTCAAACAATCTAAAGCTCAACTTCAAACACGTTCGTTTTTCAATATCAATTTGTTTTATCTCTGCGAAATGTGCACATATGAGGGCCTTGTGATCTCCTCACTTTTGTGCGTAAAAGTAAATACGTTTTTTGATTTAAAATTTTCAATTACATATGAAAATTCTCCACAGAGAAGATTTGCCCTCAAAGCGCATCTCTCCCGCATTTTCGATATAACCTCTACGTATACACACAACAAGCCCTGCCTCATGTTATTAACCTTTCAGAAGATAGAGCAGGCCCGGCAATGTCCGGAACAACGACGAAAGCCAACTCCGTTCATTTTCGTCCTTTAAAAGGAAAATATATTTTTTTGTTTCCAAGCAAAGCAAAAAACAACACTGACACTCGGGGACTCCCGGCATTATTTATTTTATTTTTATAATCAAACAGTATGTCTCCAAAGTCGCAGCCTATAGCAATACGTGTTTCTACCCTTTATATAGAAAAAGTCGACGTTTCCGTAGAGGTTTATTTTCAGCTGGTTCAATCTCACAAAATCGATAGAAGCTAATAACAGAGTGACTTGAAGCTTTCATTCACAATTTAAAGGAGGCATTGCACCCATCCTTTTTAACTTATTAACCGACCCCGTAAGAGCGACAAGGTCATTAATGTTTTGTTTTCGTGTCAGAAACACTCACGCCATTCACTAACCAACATAATGCAGAAAAATCAATAGAAACGCATGGGACAAAACGCACTCGTCATCCACACCCACCTATTTCCTTCTTCCTTGCCAATATTGAGAAATTTGTTGGAAACGTGATTAGAAAGTTATTGGTTTCAATTAAATAAATACTATTCTATGTTTGATTTGCTATAAACGCCTAAACCTTTGCAGCCTCTGACTATTTTGACTCATTTTCCAAATTTTATAACGTACTGAGATGGATAAAGATTTTTTACAAATGAAGAAGTGACACTTGAGGATTTTGAAGAAAAGCAATGATCTTTTCCTCTAGATTATCACACGTTGAAATTATGCTTTCAAGTCAATATCATTTTGAAGAGTTTATTTTACACAAAATTTTCATTTCTAAAATCCTCCACAAACGTATTCCCAGTTCATTTGGAACCAAAGACATAAAATGGAAAAATGCGTTTTTATAATACTTACGGAAAATTTGTTTTTGAATCACGGAACATTTAATTTAAAGAAAAATGTTTTTCATTTCCTTCGCCCCACACGCTTTCAGTTTGGAAGTCGCGTCAAGTTTGGCTCTTCGGCAATAGAAAAAGTAACCTAAAATTTTATTTGGAGTTTTCAATTACATATGAAAATTCAACGCAGAAGATTGGATCGTAACGTGGAAAATATATTATTTCCTATATTGCAAGGGACACGTTATGACTCCCTCGGCACTTCAGAGCAATTGAGCGCCGGAATACGCCCGGTAGCAAATTATTGCAATAACGGACCACCACACGAGCGTCGTCGTCACACGGGCGCATTTATATCAATAACCTGCGCGGATTTGCAAAACGCTACAGCCTCTAATCATGTAACCAATAAATTCTCCTATATTAGATTTCCTCCATTCCTAGAAATTAATGTGTGTGCGGATATGTGTGAGTTTGTTGGTTCGGGGTTCATGCGTCCTATTGATTTTGTGCACTAAAACTCTGCCCGTCTCTCTCTTTATCTGCCCTGAAAATTACTTCCTCATTTTTATTACCCTACTGAGCTAAATCTCGGCGAAATTTATTGACGATTGCCCTTATGGAATTTCTAATTTCTCCCCTAAGAATTTTTACCATATTTCTATTGTTCGACGACGATTTATTGAAGATTTTTTAATATTCCTCTGTAATTGTTTAGCAAAAAAATATCTCGTTTTTTTTTGGTCATATCTTATTCTTGAAATATTTTTTAATTATTATTTATTGAGCTAAATATTGTTTTCTTTATTCATTTATCAGTACTCACAGGTATATTATTTATTTTAATTTTTGGTTTATTTCTAGCCGTCTTAGTTCCGTCTCAGATGTTAGCTTTGCCATTGTTTCTTCTTTTTATCTCTATTTAGTACTACTATATCATCAGCGTATACAATCATTTTCGTGGATCCCTGTGTGAGAGTCTTTCTAGCTTATATCGCTTCATCTAACAATACATTAAATAGTGTTGTTGACAGGGACCTCCTTCTCTGGGTACCATCCCTTAATATTTATCCCATTTTTACAAAGCTTTCCTTCTTGGGAATTATTCTAAAGTACAGCTTCCTAAAATGAATTTACGGGCAAAATTTCATTTTAAAGATATGTTTACATTGTTGATCTTGATAACTGGACTATGAGAAATATTGAGCGCTTTCATTACGTTTGTTGGAACCAGTTTTAAGATCGTCAGCACCTATTATTGTTGACAGTTTTGACCTGTGGCTTGCGTTAGAGGAAAGATATGACAACAATCGTCTTCTATCCAGTATCTTCTTGAAATTTAGAATGTCAAACCATTGATCGATAAATAAAATTTGATGCATTCGCTTAATGAACCCACATTTCAGGGATTTGTTGGAAACCGAGTATGCTGATGTAGATAGCCAACATATATAATTTCTTTAATTTTTTAGCTAAAAGATGTCGTGTGGGAGAAGTTCCTTCCGTTACAGTACTACCAGAAACCACGAAAGTTTTGTTGACAACCATCAATGTTACAAAATCATGTTCTCATTGCAAGGACTAACATTTTTTATATGCTTGTCCTAAGTTTATGACACTTGCACCTTCAAAACGTTGGCAAGTAGCCAAGTTTGTGCGGTTTGTTATAATTGTTTGGCTCTTCCTTCCGAAAAACACGTTTTCTCAAGGTCTTCAGAGTAGGCCTCATCAAAAACCGATGTGTGGCCACGTTGAAACTTGTTAAACCAATTTTTGACGGTCGTCAACGAAGGAAAAGAGTCCCCATACACAGCATCCTCGTGCTCTTTCTTTTTTTCTAAAATCCGCAGACACGCACAATTACATGTCATCGGGCAGAGAGGCTGAGTACTTATCGTGCCACCCTCGTAGATGATGTTATTACAGGAGCCAACTATATAGTTGATGCTATAATATTGCAAACACAACTTATTGACTTACTTGCCAGTGGTGGTTTTAAGCTGCATAAATGGATGAGTAACGCTCCAAACCTACTTAAAGCAGTGCCTAGTGAGTTTCATGAACAGCCAATATAATTATTACCCAGCGATGATCATGTAATTAAGATAGTCTTAACGTGGTTGAGGACACTGCCGCATTTGTTCAAAGCGAACAGATGCACACATATTTTGTTCTTAACATTAGCAATGATCTCACGTATTGTCAACGCTAAATCCTATCGATGGATTTATCCTAGCCTTTTGAAAAGTTGACTTGGGCCAAATTGGGCCTACTTGAATGAAGAACTTCTGCTAAAGATGGCAAATTTGGATCAGTTATTGAGTTAAGAGAAGTTTTAAAATGGTGTGTGTTATCTTGAGCTAACTAATTCCATGATGATTTAGTGGCGCTTCTGAATGACGCCGAATCCAGGAATTTGTAAAGACTTCATGCTTTTGTAGATTCAAACTATATCCTTGTTCTATGAGGGGAAGCTTCCAATAATTCTTCATCAAAAGTCTCATTTGAATACATTATTGATTGACCATTTCCATGAAATTCCTTTTGGATAATTCCTGGTCGCAGAATCGTGCGATAAACAATATTTCATTGAAATAGGTATTACCTTTTGAAAAAATTACTCTTGCAAAATTTGATGGGAGACTTGTCTGTCTCTAGATGTCGTCAAAATCATCCTTTTTTGAAAGTTGGTATTGGTTATGCTGGTCCGTCGAATAACAAAAGCATAATTGAGTGTGACGTACGCATGTCTGCGAAAGCAGTACATTTTGAAATAGAATCAGAATTGTCCACTGAAGACTTTACGAATATTTTATAACCACTAAGAATCAGAAGCGTCTCAGCATTTTTAGGTACTTGGCAAAGGTCAAGAGGGATGCTGGCCATAACTAATCAGATCTCTTCTTGACTATGGTTCACCCTTATAGACTTCAACCATTTCCTAAAATAGACACAAGCTACTAACCATCCATAATCAAGGTTTGCGACATATATCGGTGGTATGCGCTCAACTCCTGTGCCTGCTTTGTATGTGGAGGTTACAGAACCCCATATACATATTCGTGGACAATATATAACAACAAAATTTATCGTGAAATTGATTATTCTGGAAAATATACTCAGGTGGTAATTCCACGCAGTTCCCTTCCTTCACTGAAAATTCTCTACTGTTGAGAGTATGTTGAATATAGAAATTAAAACTAGAAAAGATCACCTTGTTAAAATAGAAGAAAAACAACTCTTGCTGGAATATAGTAAACTGATAAGAGAAGAAGACTAATTCACCTGCATTGACATTTATTTAACAAACCCATCCAATCTAGTTCAATCAATAAAATTTAAAAGGACAAGGACGTCAACGTAATATATTCATGCGTGATACCATTTCACCTGTTAGTATTGAATAAATTCGATTCACTTCTGATAGTTTTGACATCTAAAAGTTACAGTAATTATTTTTAAAATCGGAAATCAATAATTATTCGACGTATACCACGACTTCAACCTAAAAAGATTAAAGTTGTTTCAGCAAACGAGGTCTTTAAACACGTCCACAAACTAAGCGGTATGAGCAACATTTTGAAGAATGACCGCAATGTAGATAATTGCAGCGCCAGTTAAATAAAGCGAAAAAACCTGAAATATCTGAACAATTATTTTTAAATCGATCTGAAATAATTCACTGAAAATATGAGAGAGAGTTTCATGTTGGATATCCAGCGGGCATTGAACCTTTAGTTCATTAACTTGCCATTAAAATCAAAGTTGCAAAAACTTAATTTCGCTGGTCGTTTCCCCACTATTCGCCAATTACTGTGTGTTATTAAATCTTTTCTCAATATACTGCCGCATAATTACGTGTCATTGGCGCTATGCATGAAATAAGTTATTATTATCTACTTATAATAATTTCTGTGGGTTGTTTACTTTATAATGTCTTCATGGCATGCACTAGAAGTCAAATTCTAATGATTGTTTCGCCTGTTACAGCAAATGATTCCTATATATTTATAAAATTCTTTTTTAAGACATTGGTATTAGCTTCTCTATTTGCGATTACACTTCTTACACACATTAGAAACATATTTAAAATAAAAAATTTACCTTTTTTCAGTATCAAATTTATCCACAAAAAATAATACAAATAATCCAATTAAGAGCTTGGCTTTGATGCACACACGTGGACGAGCATTCAAGGCAGTATATAACATGTAAACAAACTCACTGTTAAAAAGCACAATTATTTTTGACACACATTTTCTCCTGGTATCACTGTTTTCATAAACTCCCTTCCTCACAATATTTTCCACAAAACAAGAAAATTCGTCACAGCATAATAACCAATTAAGGTCGTTTCTTGAACAAGGTAGAACGAAACTGAAATTCACTGAACTGGAAAACCAATCTAAGCAACGTGCTCCCGGTACGAGCAACGAGTCGGGCACATTGATTTTTAAACAACACAAGATTTCCCGCCTTACCCTAACTTGTACAAACACGTCGAGTTATAGCTGGCAGGAAGCACGTGATGTAACCTCCTGCGCGTCTACGGTTATACTGTCCGCAACTTTTGGCAAGTGGTGGTCTTCCTCAAGAACCAATCGATAAACACCCTCTTCACGGCCTACTGTCACAGCAAGCGCATTTCAGTTCACTTCAACATGTAGTTCAGTTGGGCTCTGAATCGCAAGCCTCGAGCATGTGCCTGTAGGGCGCTGCTCTCCTCACAAAATGCGCGAGAATTGTAAAATATAATAACATTAAAGCTCCTTGCAGGCACGAGCTTCTGTTTAGTTGTAGCTTCATTATAAAACAGAAGGCTCACTGTACAAACCATGTTTCAAACGATCGTTTTCACTGTAAACAATATATTTACCGGGTATACGAGATAGCTTTTTACTTTTTTTTATTTTCAGGTAAATATCAGGTTCTTTATCTCTAGGTTGCGTTTCGAATTTATTTTTTAATTGAATTTCGTTATATTTAAATCGTATTAGAGATAAACTTTTGCCTTTTATCGCAAAAACAAATTTAAAAAGTATAATTGCTTATAAACCTTCGTGATTTCAAATTAGTGAAATATTTCCTTTTTATACACGAATTAAATTTTTTTAATTGAATTTGCGAAAGTGAAATGTATACAAAATATATTTTGCTTAAAAAAAATTAGAAATTATTTTTTCTTATAGCTCAAAACGTAAATGCAAAACGCAAAAAAAATAAATAAAATAAATGTTATACTACCTCAAAAGACGATAATTATAAAGAGGAAAATGTAGGCACAAAGAGACAGCAAAGCTCATTATATGCAGAAGTTCGTTCGTTTCTTCGCGAGCATGTAGGAAGGCAGACGTTTTATAATATATTCAGGCATTAAGAGTGTAAAATAGGTTGTAGTAGGTGTTAAAGTGCTTGCAGTAAAGTGATATTATTCAAGTTCACACCCCATACACACAAACGGCGTGTAATTTCAGGGTATGTTGTCTAGTTTCCGATTGCAGGTAGCTGTAATGCGGTACAAATGCATGATGTAAAAGTTGTTAAAGAAGCCTTTGTGTACACTTCCTATTGAATTTCTCACGGTAATGAGAGGAATTATTTAAAACAGGGCGTACGTGCAGACGAGTTTCCCTGGTTATAATGAATAGAATGTGTGTACACATGGCTCGTTTAGACTTGTCATTTGGATATTTTTTTAATGAAAAATGAAGCTCTTTACGTCATAAAATACCTCTTTGCACATTTAGCGGAACTAGATACCTCTGTTATGTATAACTTTTAATTAATGTATTTTTTTAGATTGTAACAGATATGTTTTTCGCGTGTTTAATAAAATTTATTATTACAAATTTGTGAGAAGAAATACCAAAAGATTTTTTGATTAAAAAATCACGAAAATTTGATATTCTCCATATACCAATCTTAGACATCGTGGTCTTCTGACGATTCGTTGATAAAGTGGCAAAGAAATGCACGAATCCTAGGAATTCTTTCTGAGAAGAAAGTAGCCCTTTAATAGGAAGACTGCACTATATGCACTACTCCGATCTAAAATAAATCTGAATATTATGAATCGCTTTTGGTTGTCCTCCGACCCTGTTTTATCAGCATATGTCAAATTATTCGCGAAAAATAAAGATTTTTATTCCGAAACCAAGAACTAATTAATGGCATTGATATTGTCATATATTTCTAATCTTGTAATTTTAAAAAGAATTTGATCATGTAATTAGTCAGGAACCACTTATCAGTTCATACTTTTCTTAAATGACGGGCCCACAACCACATTGTGATTATTTAGGAAAACTAGAACGCGCGTGGGCTTTTCCCTAGGGACCCATTATCTAGCTGTGGTAAATATCTTATATTTAAGGAAGATTGACCTGTTTGGGAGTTAGTTCCTATTCTGGTTCCAGTACTAATTCTAGTTTTAATTGTTTTCCGACTTCGTTATTTTCTAAAGGGACCTAGTAGGTCAGTTCCAATTTTGGGAATGGAAGTTGTCAAATTTTTGTAACAATATTGCGCCCAACCCTTCAGTTCTTAATTCACAATCTTTATTTGGATCAAAAAGAGCCGAAACTGAAGCATTTACTAATTTCGATTTAAGAGTTTCAAAATCTAAATCTTGCTCTTTATTCCATTGAAAGTTTACATTTTTTTGAGTTAATTTATGTAATGGTCTAGCAATAAGTGAAAAATCTTTAATATGCAGTATTTGGCGTTGGAAATTCAGAGACTGCTTTAAGCTCAGAGTCTTGTACCGTGTTCGGAAACTACGTGTCCTAGGATTTTAACTTCTGTTTTAATAAATGAACATTTTGCTGGTTTTAAGGTCAGTCCAGCATCTCGAAGTCTATCAAATACTTTTTTTGGTCGTTCGATATGTTTTTCAAATGTTTCGGAGAACACAACAATATCATCTAAATAAACTAAAACTTCTTTCCACTTTAAGTCCGAAATATCTTGTCAATTAATAGCTGGTAACAAGCTGGAGCATTAGTTTGACCTAAAGGAAGTCTGTTAAATTCAAATAATCCTTCCTAGTCAGCAATGAAAGCTGTTTTTTTTAGAGGTATCTGCGATCGGTACTTGCCAATAACCAGAATACACGTCCAACGTAGTAAAGTATCTAGAGCCTCCTAAATATGTTTAGATATCATCAATTGATGGTATTGGGTATTTTTGTGATTTTGTGATAGCATTGAGTTTATTTTATCGAATGCTGTAGAATCGTCCAATTTGTTTAAGGATTCGTCAACTGGTTGGTCACACTTTGAACTAACTCTTTTTGGAATAAATTGACTATAACTATCAGGATCTGATGAGGGAGTAGTTATATTTAACGTGCAATTTGGTATATTAACAGAATCTTTAGAACTTATAGGTGAAAAGAATTTACAGCGATTTTGCATCATAAAGAAATATTGTTGAAAAGAAAATAGTTATGGGAAGTCGACGCCTCCACCATTGTCACGTTTGGGGGTTATTTGATAGAATAGGGGTAAGGAATCCTAAACAGTGACGTCTCCAAAGTATTTGGAGATTCGGATTCTTAAGTAAGGTACATTAATACAGCTACTTTATGATTAGTTTATAATAAAAGGAATTTAAATAGTTTATTATTAATACTATAGCGATAAGAACAACAACTAGAATTGGTACTGGAACCATATATATATATATATATATATATATATATATATATA
>JAUIMW010001779.1:0-11782 GCA_033557785.1 Enochrus cinctus
GAACTGCCATGGACATTTGCTGAGGGAGTGGCTGATTACGGGCTAATAATCTATATGCCATAATTTGTGCTCTGAAAATAGAAACATTACGATTATATTTAAAAATATTAGAAACTAAAACACATAATAGTTTTATTTCACACTTAATTTAAATAAATTGATTGAATTTAGAAAAATGGTATTTTTTTCTTTTCTTTCTTTTTTTCTTTTAGTTATAGCTTATGTGATTTTAAACTCCTTTTGAGATTTTTTTAATAGCTAGTTTTTCAATATTAAATGAATATGAGGATGATTACTATTCTTGTTCATCAGAAACTTATTTACCAAATTTGTTGTAATAAGCTATTAATTCGAATTACATAAATATTGATATTCTTTTGCCAAAATTAAATACTTTTGGTAAAACGGAAAATTATTTTTTAATTTTTATTTCTGAGTTTAGTTTTTAAGAAGTTTTCTAAATATTTATTTAAAAAAATTAAAGTGTGAAATAATTTTGTATGTATGAATAGTCGACATTATATATGTTAGAGTATATACTTATATTTATATTTTTGTTTAAATTTATAATATGCATTTTGAAGTTCTACGTGCTTTTAAATTGTATAGGTAATTTATGGGCTTTTTGTAAAAAAATATTTATAAAAAATGTTTTATTTGCAAGTCTCAATTATTGGAACAATCAAATATTTTCTTAACTAAAAAAAAATATATTTAAATTACACAAAAGTGTGTGTTATCTTCGTAAAATATTTTTTTATAAACAGAGTATGTTTTATTCTATTTTATTTTTAATAAAAGTTATTTTGGATTTTTTTGCTGTGATAATTTTGAAAGATAGGGCAATTAAATTCTTGAAAAAAACAAGACTGATGAGCTATAACCCTGGGATCTACCTTTAAAAAATACAATCTGGCACTACAAGTTAGTCACATGTTCTTGCAAATACCTGTAGTACGTATTTGCAATATCACCTGACCAACTAGTAGATCTCTCACAGCTACAGCTCGTATGTGGTCGAATTTTATTGCACCTGATTGTGTCATCACTGTCATAATTTATGGCATTTAGAGAACTAATCTATGCAACCAGCGCCCATAAAAATAATAATGATAAACGAGTTGTATTTGTGCATGGTGGATGCATTGAACGGTGTATATTACTATATGATATTAATTACGGATGTCATTGTACGTTGGGCGAATTTTATACACAATAGTGTAATAATGTATTAATTGCTCAATCAGGTATCAGAAAAATGTTTCACCTACGGTAAATATACATATATACGATACTTACGTACATAATTCATTTGGAAACATTTATAAAATTTATTTTGCATCATCAAACAATACATTTTTTTTAACATAAGTGTTGGAAAATAAACAATGTGTCCACGGACGAACCAAACTATACTTTTGAACTTTTAATGATATTAGAAATAAATTTTTCCTTTAGCATTTTAATTTTTTTCTTAACTAAATGATACTTTACTCGTAACAAAATTAATGTTTTCTTATTTTAAAGCGCCCTATATATAACTTTCACTCTCTTTGGACATATTAAAAAAAAAAAAATTTAGGTTTCCCCCTTTACAATATAAGAAAATTAAAATTTCTATGCAAAATGAAATTTAAATTTTGATAGCTATTTAAAAATATCATATAGTACATTCTGCTGCGCTAGCTCAGAAAATAACTAGTTTCTAGTCAGTTTCAATCCATAAAAATAGATTTTTCGTATAATGTAAGGTTTTTTTTTTGTTCAAAACTATATTGTACTTACAAAATCAAATATCCAAAATTATTTTAATACAATGGAAGGTTTTTACTACATGATAGCATAATCCAATAAAGTAAAGCCTGTGGCTTTCTTTTTAAATACTAAAATTTTAATATTCCATGAAATTTGATCATTTCAGTATACAATCTCAAAATTTTTAATTTCAATGATTAAGTGACACAAATATCTGAGAGAAGTATAAAACTTTCTTTTGAGATCTGAAAAATTACCATATATGGTTTTACCTACTAGTTTAAAAAATGACAATCCTTACTTTAAATTAACATATTTTGAGAGCAGTATATTGCACATCGTGCATCAATATATTTTCACAAATATTTTTTTTATTGCTGTATATCTAAATATAACAACAATTAAATGCATATTTAAAATTAAGTGAAATATATTTTTTAATTTATCTTTGCAATACTTATACCCTCACACATTGCTACTAGTACAGTGTATTTAACATTTCACTTTAAAGTTTAATATGTACACAACATAACACATACAACGAATGTTGGAGTGTTCAACTTTTTAACATTCACCATTCCACACCAAACTTTTTGGATATATTTTGCATTTATATGAAAATATCTGCGCATGTTCTATATACTACTGCATGCATGCTATTTGCAAGACAAAAGCGCTTTGTTTTTTTAGAACATAAATTTTCTAAGTTCTACTTGTATGTCGGTTCTACATCCTGCAGTATGTCTTTGATCGTGCACTGGAATGAAATAAAATTTATGGCAGCACATCACGATACCTTTAAAGCTTTATAAAACAATTTTTAAATATCTACAAATTAATTAAAAAAGTCAAATTCTAATAAAATCAAAAGAATTCCCAAGCCTTTTTAATTCATTTTTAGATATTTTAATCGAAGTCAATTATATCCCTTTTATTATTTTAACAATTTTTAAAGATTGAGCAATTATATAAAGAAAAACAAAATAAAAGAGGAACAAGTAAATATCATTCAAATCTACTTACCGTAATTGTTGCATCTGTGTTTGATTGAAGATAGAGTTGTTACCATTACTTCTTGCACGAAGTGCTAGCAACTGAGAATATCTTGGATCTTCCTGCATACCTTTTTCTTCCATGGAATCAATGGCTCTTTGTAAAGCATTAAGATTTTCTTGTCCTTGAGGGGTGTGTTGGCCGGGTTGTCCTGGAGGACCTGGCGGTCCTGAAGGAGGAGGACCTTGAGGACCTGGTGAAGATGAACCCTAAATAAAAATATATCATTTAAAAATACATACATAATGCATAATAACTTGTAAGGTGAGATAAATTTGTATATATACCAAGGTTAAGTAATTCATTATGAAATAAAAATATTTCTACGTATGTAAATCATCTAAATTGTTTCTTTAATTATTTCTTATAAAATAAAATGATAATTGCAGTACCATTGCAAAAAGTAATCGATATGTTTGGATTATTTGTTAAGTGTAAAATTTAGCGAGCAATAATCAAAATTGAAAAGATTGTAAAATGGTTAAGCCATTCACTATACATAGGATAGTATTAGTGACCTTTGGGTGACAAATTTACCACAGATCTAGAAAGTTTAATTTACTCTATATAATCCAAGGTCTGAACAGCTTACAGGTTAATATTATCTTAAGTCCCTCTCAGTTTGAATAGTCAAGTCAAAGTAGTTGGAGGTGCAAAATGAGTGTACTCAGTGTTGATGATTTTTGTGATTTCGTTTTGCCTCTTGTGAAAGATGCAGGACAAGTAAGTTAATTAATTTAATTTTGCATTTCATTGCTTTTATTAAAAATAATTTAATTTAAGGAAATACTTAAAGCTTGTGATATAAAAATTGAATGTAAGGATGAAGACTATGACTTAGTCACTGAATATGATAGAAAAGTGGAGGAAAAGTTAATAATGAAAATAAAAGCAAAATATCCCAATCACAGGTAAGTAATTTGATCACAATTTAACTTAATTATTTAAGTAAATTTTGAATGAATAATCTTAATATAAAAAGGTTTATTCTATTAAAATATACCATTATTTTTGCACCAATTATAATATCATCTAAATAAACATTTCTTTTCACTTAAAACAATGCCAATTACTATTGTATAAGATTTCAATCTGTGATAACCTTGCAATTAGCTATGTATTTACAGAATTATACCCCTTCATAAACTGTTTTTGTTGCAAAACTAATGCTTTTAAATTTAATAGGAAGTAACACTAATTTAAATAATAAAAAAACACTACTCTAATTACATAGATATTGAACTAGTTACAACCTTAGGGCAAATAATAAATTAACACATATACACATGAATGGGAAGGTTGGGCATAGTGTTATTTAAAATTCACCTTTCACTGTTTCATGTGGCTTAAAAAATAATTGTTTCTTTTATTATAGTTAGTAAGTTTTATTTTACAAAATTGCTGCATATAACATTTTATTGTCAAAATAAAAATAACTTTACTGCCAACAATTATTTTTTAACACTTAAACGAAATAGTTCAGAGAGAATTATTTTTGGATGATTCAACGGTTATATATAAAACTCGTAACAATCAATAGATTTATTTTCAGATGATTTTGCTCTATTTTTACCCGTTATTCAAAATCAGATGAACTATTTATTCCTTGAAAAATTGTAGACTCAAACAAAAATTGAAAAATATTTTTAGCACTTGCACCAATGAGCAAATATAAAACCATGACCTATCATAACTATAAGCAGTAACCATTAAAAATAGCACTTGTTTATTTAAATTAAGGATAATTTTATTCATAATTTCTTGGTTTTTTTTTACCTGAAATGACAAGCTTAAATAAGCTAACTTTGGAAAATTAGGATTAATAATGGGTTATACCGTTGTGATTCAGCCATTGTAATTTAAGTAGTTCGCTCGAAAGTTAACACCTTTTTGTTTTCACATGTATTTTGCTTATTATTTAACAGATTCATTGGAGAAGAAGAATCAGCATTAAAAGGTGTTATTAACAAACTAACGGATGATCCCACATGGATAATTGATCCAATTGATGGTACCGCAAATTTTGTTCGTAATTTTCCCATAACTTGTGTTTCCGTCGGATTAACAATAAATAAAGAGCAAGTACTTGGAATAATTTACAATCCTTACATGAATGAATTGTATCTCGCAAAGAAAGGGCAGGGAGCATATCTGAATGGCAAACGCATATTCACAAATAAATGCACCGGTAAGTGAATTAAATATCTTATACTATTGCATCCGAAGTTTAATATATTTGTATGAGCTCTAGAATCCCAGCATTTGTCATTTCACATTAAAATATTTGAATATTAAGACTTTCACAAGGTCACATTTATTTATTATTCATCATCTATTAATTCAAAACAAGTTTGTAGATTAAATAAAAAAAAAACCATGCATAAAATATAATTTTTTAGAGAAAATTCCATTGTTTGTGCAAAGAAACCTAATCCATTGCAAACATTGTAAGAGAACTTTAAGGTTGTACAAATAGCATTGTTCTTTTGTTTAAACCCTTCCAAAAATAAAAAAATTATATCAGTTACATAAATATTTAATGAGACATAAACAATTCTATTATCAATTACAGTAAAATTTTGTTATATCGGTACTAAAGAGTTGGCTTGTAGCAGACAACAAAAAGTTGCATAAAAATAAATAAACTAAACAACAAACATAAATAAATATTTCAAACATCAATTGCCGCACGAGTCTTATACACATAATTATCACCTATGTATGTTGAATTATTTACGTTTTTTTAATTTATTTTTTCTTTTGTATATTATTTATGTTAACGATTTTTTATTATCTATTAAGTATGCAATAAATATCTTTTTTGCAAATATAAAACTTAGGTGTGCATTTTTCTGTAACTTTTACACTTTACATAAACCAAACTTTCGATATTACAGATTGTTTTTTTCGCTATTAATATCTTATAATAAGGTTTTACTATATTTTGGGCACATTAATAAAATTTAATTTTTATTTTAGAAATTGGGAAATCTGTTTTAAATTATGAGCTTAGCTTAGCAAGATCAGAAAAGTATCGAGAATTATACTTAACTCGATTTAAACATTTGATATGTATAATTCAAGGGTAAGTATACAACACATCACTTAATTGAGTCGCTTAAAAAAAACTACTTACAGAGTAAGGTCTTTGGGTTGTGCTGCAATGGGATTATGCTATGTGGCTTGCGGTAAATCTGATGTATACCAATGCGATGGGCTCTACCCGTGGGATAGTGCGGCAGGAGTACTACTTGTGAGGGAAGCTGGAGGTTTTGTGTGCGATACAAGCGGTAAGAATTGTAATAAAGTTGAAAAAACCTCATTGCATTTTTTTAATGAAATATTTTAGGAGCCGATTTCGACCTAATGAATCCCAATTTCATAGCAGCAGCGACAAAAGTTTTGGCAGAGCAGTATGTCGCAATTGAACAAAAGGCAGATTTAGAGCTAAATAAAACAAATATTTAATTTGAAAAATAGCTCTCTAAAAGCTATATGTGTATTATTAGAATTGTAGATAATGTAGTAAAAGTAATGTGTTCAAATATATTGCATTTAAAAATTCATTTATTTAAAGTACCACTCGTTAACAATATGTTTTAATACCAAAATGTAGAGGCTGCTGGTATTTTTGTATGAATACAAAATACAAATAACAAGCAGCTTATAACTATTCATAAAAGAAAAATGAATGCGTACCTGTCCTTGTTGTGGTGGATGAGGTAGTGGCATTGGATGACCAGGATATGGTCCTTGCCCTTGTGGCGGCATGTTGTGTCCAGGTCCCATACCATGAGGCGACCCACCAGGAGGCATAGGAGAATGGTTTTGACCTTGAGCAGGTGGAGGTCCAATTGATTGATGGGGTGGTTGTCCAGGATGCGGTTGTGGAGGCATTCCTTGTGAAGGTGGTGGTCCTCCAGGTGGCATGTTTGGATGGTTTTGCATGTTAGGTCCGCTGCCAAGACCTGGTTGCCCTGGTGGTCCTCCCATGTGTCCCATTTGACCTTGTGGTCCTGGAGGTGGACCTTGGTGAACTGGAGGTCCACCTGGATGGTTTGGCATAGGACCTCCCACGTGGCCCTGATTGGAAGGTGGACCCCCTGGATGTCCTTGTGGAGGTCCACCTGGTGGGCCAGGGTGACCAGAAGGATGCATTCCTGGGTGTTGCTGAGGACCGTGTGGTGGCATGCCAGGATGTTGAGGGGGCATGTGTGGCCCTGGAGGACCTGGTGGCATTGAATGTTGATGACCACCAGGCATTGCTGAATTAGGCATGGGTCCCATGCCGGGGTGGCCTGGAGGCATGTTATGCGGTGGTGGTCCATTTACATGGCCGCTCATTGGAGGACCTTGGTATGGACTATGTGGGGAAGGAGGGGGAGCCGGACTTTGTATAGGAGGCCCCATTGGACTTGGGGCCTGCGGAGGCGGCATTGGGCTACTTTGCGGAGATGGACTAGCCATGTCCTGAAAATAAAATTAATTAATTGCTTATTTTTTTTAAATATCTGAAATATATCATTAGTGGTATAACAAGGTAAATTGTGGCACCAGGCATCAAAATGTAGCAATCAGTTTCATTTTATTATGGTAAAATTTAACCATGAAAAACATGATTAATTTATATATGCATAATAGTATAATAATCAATAAGTTGCTCTGTTATGAAGACAAAAAGCTATATATTATATAAGAACATTAAACTATAAACAATATTTTTTTTTTTAAATCACTCCTCTGCACTCTAGACACTTTCTGCTTTCACTAATCAGTGGTTTACACTCTTTTTGACAATACTCCTAAAAGGGAAGTGTGGAAAATTTCTTTAAAACTATTTCGTCACGTCAAAACAAGAAAATAACAAGTAACACAGTTTGAACAGGATAAATCACACAATACAGTGCTCCAAAGATATTGTACAATACATTTCAAAAAGAACAAACAGAAACACAAAATCATGTCATCTTATGCATCAACTCACTAACATTATAGCAGATTGACTGCGATAATAGTTCTTTGTCCTTGCGAAAAAAGGGTTTAATGGATAGTCTTCCAAATTTCCATGTTGCTGTGGACAAATTGAATACAGGTATTCGAGTAGTCGTAAGTAGCATTAACACATTGTGTGCGGGACACGTACTAGTACGTTTTTTGACGATTCATACTTGAGCGCTAAAAATTTTATTTTTTGTTTACAACAATCATAATATTATATATTTCAATATAAAATACGAAAAGTTTAAGTTTAAATAAATAATTTTCGATTTATTGAGATTAAACTGAATAATTAAATTTGCGGGCAAAACTCCCTCACTCGGTACAATTTCGGCACGAAATGTACCCGCACACAATGTGTTAATATACAGTGCTCGCTCAGTCTTTTTCTGGAGTTTCAATATTCCGTGTGCCTCCACAGACATGCTCCATAGCATGATGCCGTTAGTTGTTAAGCTGTAGAAGTTGGAGTAGTATCTCGCTAGTGCACACTGGTAGGAAACTATCCTTTTATTTAATTCTTCTGATATTGTACATCGTTGACAAGAGTCTACCCCTCCATCTACACATGTTCCGACTAGTTTAACTTCGAATCTACAGTTAAGCTCAGGAATTTGGCAGTGTTCAATGATTCAACCAGTCAGGTCAAAATCCACCACCAGAAAATCTGCGTCTTGCCAGCATTCATTTTCAATTTGTTGGTGTGAAACCATTACTTAGCATATTGGATAGTTCTGATTTGAGAGCCCCTTCTTTTCCTGACTTTATAAGACTTTTTTATAAGATTGTGCAGATATATAAAAAATAGTATTGGTCCTAGTATCAAAACTCTGTGGCACTTCGTATGTATTTGGTAGCATCCTGGACCCTACCTTCCCATAAAACGTTCTCTATGTCCAGTAGGACTCAAACAGATCCTCTGGAATTCCTCTTACTCCATAACAGTACAACTTCCTCAGTAAGCACAGTATTGAAGGCGTCCCTTGAATCAAATGTGTCAGTCACAAACTTGACCAGTTGAAGCAATACCGTAGCCTTCGACTTGCCTCTTCGGTATCCGCTCTAATTTTTTTCATTGCCTTCGTTGACAGACCATACTCATCTTGTGTGTGTTTACTTTTTATAGTCTATATTAAGTTAATAATTTCTCCGTTTATATGTGCAACGCAAGAAGAAAGATGTCATATTTCCCCCATTTGGCTCCAGATAATCCGACACAGCTATGCCTGTTGCAGGTACTGTCTCCTGAGTGTTTCCTTTTATCTCACAAAAATGGAGCATGTTCATGAGTGTCCATCATATTGTTATTAATTTTTGTCTTAAATTAAGAATTCTATGAACAGGCAGAGTTTGTCGCTGTCGAAGGGAATCAGAGTGTAATATGTCGATATCGCTTGTTCAAGTGCGTAGCGTAGATATTAGAACCAATTAAAAAATATTTCTAAAAGTAATAGATACATTACAAATACAATCATGCAAACTACATGTATTAATACATTCTGCAAATAGACATCACATAGTATCTCTAAGGAGCAGCAGCCAATAAAAATTTGATTTTAGAAGGCGAGTTGAAAAATAATTAAATATAACCATTAATTCAAAAGGGTAATTTCCTGCACAATTATGAACAAAGTAATTACTGTGATTAATCACTGTCATCTTTTGGTTTACTACAATCATTGTCTACATTTTAGTGTTGTGCATTTCTGTATAATTTTGTACTTTTCAAACATCTTGGCTATATTGATCGTGAACAGAGTAGATATATCTTAAAATTTTTAAAATCTCAGCTTATGTTGTATTTTCACACACATTGACTCCCATTTAATTCTCACAGCATTAAGGTGTCGAAATAGATTACAGAAAATCAACAAAACTTAGCAATTAGGAATAAGAATAAGAAGTTTATTGACTTTTATATACAAATATTTTGAATGATATATTAAGAAATATCCACTGCTAAGATATTGAACCTTGTGTTAGGGTATATTTCTTTATCAAACAGCCTCTTCAAAAATTGATCCATTACAAATGAGTTCTGCCCATATACCACCAAATTGTGAAAAAAACTTCTTTGAAATTTTGACGATAGTTTATGTTGCTAACGAAAACAAAAAAAAAAATGTAAAATGTGAGTAGTGCAAGCAGAAACACAGCGCAACCCTGAACAAACAGTTTGTTTCATGAAATGTCCAAGGTATTCTGGTCATAGAAACACCACCATTGCGGAGCATCGTCTAGATGACCAAAAAGACAAACTTCTGGAGTTTCAAAAGTTCGTGTTAATTGAGAAATAACATATTGATGACCTTTCACAGTTTGTCAATTCAAACAACTGGACACGAGAAGTCTCACCTGATGCTGGCATGTACCATGAATGGAGATAGAGAAAAGTTGCCATCATACATCGTGTGGCAGATGTCATCATATATGTAACAATTGCTAAGGATCATAAGTATTTTTTAAAAGTTCTCAAATTCCCTTGGTGATCCTCTGGATCATAGAATTAATAAAATTTTGACTCATCAAGCCTATTGATAGGATGGTCTAAGATATTCAATTGTGTAGATATTGAGTGCCAGACATTCTTCTTCTATGCAATTAATGACTGGTGACCCGGCAGGCCACTAAATTCTGCCAATACCGTGAAGCTCTTATCTTTCTGTCACAATACATGCACGGTGAGGACGTGCACTGTCATCAATTAAAACGAAATTTTTGCCAATTGCCCCTCCAATTGATGGTCCAGCTGCAGTGTTCCTCGGCCCATTGGCGCCTCAATAACCTATGCTCCCTAATTAGTTGTGGATCTGGTGCACTCCTTCTTGCCTTTAAATGAACCTTATGTTAACCCTCTTTAGTTTCGTTTGAAATTATTAAATTGTGGTTGAATGTACAGATGCGGAATTAAAAAACTTATCCAAATCTTATACACAATTTTCACTATTTTTGTATAGTGTAAACTGAACCATAAATTGACATTGACATGAAGTCCACATTTTTTAATTCCGTAACTTAGCTAGGAAAAATAAATTTTTGAAGACCCATAACTGTCAGAAATGTCTACCTAACAACCCTTTATCAGATCAAAATAATCAAAAAAGCTGCACAAGGAATGTTTCATTTGAAAGATTTAAAGGGGATACAATAACTACTACCCAATGGAATAACAAAATTATTGTAACATATTGTTTGAATGTAATTGGTATTGCACTTATCCATAAAGTAAAATTTTTTTTTTTGTAGAAAAAATACCCTTATCAGATAACTCAGTATTCTATAATCTACATCTTTGTGCACTTGTCAGAAGAAATTAAGAAACTTGATGTAACCAAAAGAATTACCGTTACTTTCAAACACCAATCAAAACTTCTAGAAAATCTTGAGAAGCTGCTGTTGCTGCGAATTAACGAGAAGCAGTTAAGAAGTGATTCGGTGTTGGAAGCTCTCATTTGCGCTAAGGCTGTACTTAGACCTTTTTAAACACACATCCATATTCCTATCGCTAGTCAGAACTCTTCATAAATGTAAGCTAGTTATCTTATTTACTAGTGTTATTAGGAAAATTGATTTTTATGTTAATTTTAGGGGTGCGGATTCCCATTATTTCTAATGGAGAAATTGTTTCTGGATATGAGAGTCAATATACAAGCTCGGTAATCCTGCAGAATCTGTCGCCGAACTTTACTTGTAAACATAGGCTCCGAAATAATTAAAACAGGGTTTATTTGTTTCATTTAAATTTAAAAAAATCTCAATGAAGATGATTTTATCCTGATATCAATAGTAAATCCCAGTTTATAACACTCAAAGCATTCTCAAATGACCTACTACCCGCTCCACTAGAACAACATCTGAAATAGTATCTTGACTTCTCTGATGAACAAACATTAAGAAAACTGGAAAATATAGTAGTAGTATTGTACAATACCCTAAATTGGATTATTTCTGAAATTATATATATATATATATATAT
>JAUIMW010001780.1:0-11782 GCA_033557785.1 Enochrus cinctus
GTGCCGAATAGCCAATGAGAGAGTGTTGTCTATTTTTATTTAATAGTAGTCGATTCTTAAAGTTGTGTTATGTGATAATTACTTGTAATTTAGCGACAGACCTACAGACAAGGTCGATAGTCTTACCCCAACAGCGGATAGACCATTTCAAATTATGTATGCGGACTTATTATTTATTAATCAAAAAACTATTTTAACAATAGTTGATTCTTTTTCTAAATACGCTCATGCTTATTTATTATCCGACAGGAATTTGAAAACTATTTTTGAATATTTAACTTTGTTCATGTTTGGTGTATTCTCCAAATTAATAACGGATGACGACTCATCGCTTTGCAATAATTTAGTAAGTGAATTTTTAAAACTGCATCGAATCAAGCAAGAATCATAAAACTTGCACCGAAAATTCAAAATTTAACAAAATCGTTGAAAGATTTCATTCAACCCTAATAGAATCATTGAGAGTAGCAAACATAGAAAAGTCAAAATTATCATTTGAAACACAATTAATTTTGGCAGTAATCTCGTACCATAATACCATTGATTCCACTACTAAATTTGCACATTTCCAAATTATAAACAGGAACGACAAAACAAAAAATAAAATCGTGGAGGAATACATAATTGAACGCGATAAAATCATGAGTTTAACTAATGACACTGTTAAAGAAAATATTATTAAAGCAAAAAAATAAAATTCAGGAAAAGCAGCCCCCTAATAATTTAGAAGCGTCACCTGGCCAAGTTGTTTATGTACGTTGAAACAATCAACGTAATAAACTGACACCATATTCAAACAATGAGACGTTAACTGACGTAACTGACAAAACTATAACTTTTAAAAACAAACGCAAAACTCAAACAAAACTAAAACGAGAACTAGTTAAACGTACTTAAAAGGGAATATCTTTACAGGATGACGACAATTACCCTCCTCCTTATGATCCTGGTCCTAGTACGAGTAGAAGAAATTAATAATTATATAGCATCACTAACTAAAAATAAATATTGAATAATTTACGATAGTTTTAATAGATCAGTTAGGAATAAGAATATAACAGAGCATGAAGTAAATAACTGGCGTGAAAAGAACCACGCTTTTGCCAGCCACGATTCATGTCTCGGTTAAGTTCAAACCACCATCACAGAGAGCGGCACACATGCTATTCATCACATCAGGACTGGTTATCTAACGTACACTTTTTGTACCAGACGCCCTTATTGTACAGGGAAAATTAATAAGCTTTACGTGATTGATTAAACATTCAATGACACGTATTTAAATGTCTCAAAACGTAATGACATATAGACTTTTGGTGCAAAATTTGAGATTTTGTAAAACCTAGCTTTATATGAAATTAACAGTAATTTCGTCTTTATTCTTCTAAGAACACTAATTACACGAACATGATTGAATAGAGATTTAATGAGAAGTATTTTGACGTTTTCAAATCAACGTGACATATCTACTCACGGTAACAAATTCGAGGTTTTCTGAAATGATGCGTTATGTGAAATTAGCAGTAATTTTGTTCTAGGGCCTTTATTCTTCCGAGAGCACTAATGACACTAACATGGTCGTCGTGATAGCCTAGAGGTTTAGGCACTGGCCTTTGGAGCTATTGGGAAAAATGGCTCAGTGCCTCATCGTGCGAAAGCGATATTGTACCACGCGCACCTTAAAGAACACTGTGACCCTCGAATACAATCCCGGCACAGTCAAAATTTCCAGGAGTCGTGGTCTCAATCCCTGATGTCGGCAATTGGTCTCGTAGCAGAAATAGGCCGATATTAAATAAACAAAAAAAAAATAATAATAATACACTAGCATGATTGAAGCATTTTCATGTTTTCAAACCGGCGTAACATATATGCCAACACACTGACAATTTTATTTTTCTTCTAACGAGTTGAAATTTGTAGTACTGATAAGATTTTTAGAATTGATTGGTCATCTACGTGGCAGTAAATTCACATACGTGCTACTTGCAACACAGAATGGTAGGTAAGTACTTATTAATAGTTATTATTTTCTTGTGAAAATAATTGTCTTTCTTTTAGTAATGCTAGAGTAAGATCAGTTATCCATTCATTTCAAATTAATTAATATATCGTTAATCTTTTATACTAAGAATTTTCATAAAACATGACTATATTACAAAATATTATATTTACCGAATATGTTTTTTTACATAGAATACGAATTATAACATTATAACCGTTGGTGTTAGTTACTTTTTAAACATGCTACATTTACGTGTTCTGTTTTTAATTTCAATAAATAATTTCCATTATTATAAACTTTTTTTAAATGAAGTTGTATTCATTAAAAATGCTCCAGCGGGGCTATCTAAAATTTAATGCCCGGTCAAACTCGCCTATTAAGACGCCAGCACACGAATTGGTCTGATCTGTGTAAACTAAGGTAGAGGAAACCCTACTGTTATATCTTCCCATTCTCTTTATGAAATCGATGTTGTACATGTACATAGGTGAAAGGCATATTAAAAAAGAATTTTTCTTGCTAAATATGAATTTTCATGTTCAATAAATTTAAGGGATGATAGTACATGATAAAATATGAAAAAATTCTAATGCAGTCGTCCCTCGATCAACGATTCTTTTAATTCTTTAAATTTTTATCAAAAGTTCCCACAGGCAAAAAATAAAAACAAGAAACTCTCATGATAATCCACAAATGTATTGATCAAATTTCTTGCAACAATCGTCGAACTATCTAATTTATTATAAAAAACATCCGAGAAAGAACACGACATAAATATACTAGCAACCCTATATCATATTTGGTGATAATTTATGGAATAGATTGACACTTGTTTTACAAATTATTTAGACAGATTTATAAGCCCGCTTTAAATGAGTAGACACACCCGTTCAACAATTTTAGTTCCTAATAAGTACTCAAACGAATATCTATGAGAAATTATTTAAAATAATATATAATTGCACATAACATTGTTTGTTTTACACATATCTAGACATATATTGCGAGAACTTTAAATTTGTTTTTTTTTCTTTTTACGTCGCGATTAAACTTTTAAGGAGGAAATGCTGGTCCAAGCAAAAGGCGGATTCACCGGTTGATTACAGAATAATGGAATCTTCAGAAATGTCTCCTCTTGTTGAAGCTCCTAATTGGCCGGTAATTTACCATATGCAAAATTTGCTAAATTCTTATACAGGGTCGTACCAGTAATAAACAGCATTCTTAATTCATTAAAAAATCCAAATGCCCTTCATTAAATCTTTAATCAACCTTGTTAGTATAATAAGTGGTCTCAGAACAATAAAGGTGCTAAAGTAAAATTAGAGCTAATTTCATATAACACACCATTTCACAGAATCTCGAATTTGACACCGTGGACAGATATGTCACGTCGATTTGAAAACGTCAAAATGCTCATTAAAACCTTAATCAACTATGTAGTTGGTGCTCTCAGAATATTAAAGACACTAGATCAAAATTACTGCTAATTTCATATAACGTATCATTTCACATAATCTCGAATTTGACACGCCGATATGTCACGCCGATATAAAAACGTTAAAGTGCTCTTCATTAAATCTTTAATGAACCACGTTAGCGTAATAAGTTTTTCTCAGAACAATAAAGGCGCTAGAGCAAAATTACTGCTTATTTCATATTAACGCAAGGTTCTCCAAATCTCAAATTTTGCACTCTTATCCCATATGTCATTACGTTTTGAGACATTAAAATATGTGTCATTGAACGCTTAATCGATCACGTAGTTCTTATCAGTTTTCCCTGTGCAATAAGAACGTTTGGTCCAAAAAAGTGTACACTTGATAACCAGCCCTGATGAGTAGAATAGTATTTGTGCTGCTCTCTGTAATGGCGGTTTGAACCTAGCCGACACATGAACTGTGGCTGGCGAAAGCGTGCCTTTTTTCACACCAGTGAATTAGAAGATCTCTTAAAGACTGATTGTTAAGACTAGAATTCTTAAGAATTATATTTTTGTTATTTTTTACATGATTTATTTTTGCAAGTTTAATAGACTTCTTAATTACTCTGTATGAACCTACTACATGGTGTGTGAAAGTACCCCACCTGTGGGGTGCGTTCGTACAAATATCTTAACCTTAAAAAAAATCTCTTTAACTCTTTAAGTTTTTAAAATAGTAGATTCTGGCTTGTTTGTAAATAACTACAATATATTTATTAGAGTAAGGTGCATAAGTTAGCTAATTTAATCCTTTAATCATAAACTAAATAGCTAAAATGCAAAACGTGTACGAAGGGTGATCACTTTCCTCTATATCTACAAATTTAAATGAGGTAAAAGTATTAGGTGCAATTTCGGAAGTTGACAATTCAAAACTATATTTTTTACACCTTGCGGGTAGCAAATGTGTTAAAAGATCGTTTTCATAACCAATGCTCTACTCATTTAACACGTAGACGAATTAGGCGTGAATAACCCTTTCTATAGTCGAAATCTTCGCAAAGATAGATTAATTGTTTAGTGACGAAATGTTCGGGAAGTTTTGTGTTTAAAAATATTTTAGTCTATTGATATAGAGCTCGGTAAATTACTAAAAATGTCAGAACATTAGATTTCGTTTGGCCAATTGTAAACAGTTGAAAAAATTACCGAAGTTAGGTCGGATATAATAAATTTAGTGCAGTCCACAAAGGTCCTTCTCAGAATCTGGGTAAAACCCGAGACAACAGTTTTGATGACTGTCAACTAAGCAAACCAGAATTTGATTGGTTTGAGGAATAAGGGAAAGGGGAGGAAGTACCGAGATCAGTACGCCGTGGGTAGTTAACAAGAGAGTTCTCTGGGAGTGAGCAGGCAGGGTAGTTCGCGGTGGTTAAGCGGGGTGTGCTTCGAAGGCAAGACCTTTCTCTGAGAGAAGAGTAGGTCGCGATAGTTTATCGGTACCACAGGGTTGTTTACTAGAGCGGTGGCAGTTCCTTAGGAATATGAAGAAAGATGAAGTCATGAGTGTAAAAGTTGTAAGAGAAACCAGAGGGACAGATCAGCCAATTTATTCAAAGAAAGTTAAATGTAAGTCTCCTAAATTGCTACTATTATATCTGGCATATCAATTCACACTAGTAATTACGGTCGCGTTAACTGATATCAGATATTTATTTAATAATTCGCTTGACACCATAATTAAGGTCCTTAAATTAATTACTTTAATTAGTGTAAAATACAATGTACAATAATAAGAATAATAATCCACAACTGTCTATTATTTGGTGAGGTTGTTTTGGGCAGCGATTCTTAATTAATATTCAATTTCCATTGTAGCTGATAGGTTGGCGGTATAGCTTTAGTCCAGCTAAAAGTCCCAAAAGCAAAATAGCTTTCTCTGTGGTGTAGGCTATATTTGTTCAAGCTATTAAGCTGTAGAGATTAAACCAACGCTGGTTTGTAATAAGGCTATGGAGACGCCGTAGGGACTATATTCTCGATAATTAACAATTTATTCAAACGTAAAATTCATTTAAAAATTTTTCATTTTCGCGCGGCTAGCAGGTACCCGGGGAATTTTGGAGAAACCTTTCACAACAAATGCTCCATTCATTTGACATGTGGGCGATTAATGCGTGAAGAACCCTTTCTATAGCCGATATCTTCGCAAAGACAGAGTTATTGTTTAGTAATCAAATGTTGTTAAAAATATAACGTTTTGTGTTTAAAAATATTTTAGTCTGTTGTAGACGGGTTCGGTAAATTACTAAAAATGTCAGAACAATCACTTTAGTAGGTCATTAAATCAGAAATAGATAGTCTGGCATTGAAATTCTTTTTAATGGGTTTTGGTTTCATCAACTATTCCAAATAGTTGACCTTTTGCATAGTGGATGCCAGTAGTCCCATCAATTAGTGGAATTAATTTTGTTCGTTTCATTCCACTAAACAAAAGTTAATAAATAAATGACAATAACTTATTCTTGCATTTTAATTACGAATATCCTCAGAGTCAATTTCAGGGAAGTGTTTGTTAATAATAATATTATTTTCAGTGTATAGAAGCTAGAATTATTAAGAGTGTCATTAGTAGTACCTCACTGCTTTACTCTATTTATTCCGATTTTATTGTTTCTGTAATTTGCTCACACCATGGTTATTTACGGAATTTCATTAGCCACAACGTATAGAGGGAGATATAACGAGTCATTTTGTTATACTCTCTCATATACTCAGAGTTTACATAAATTTATTAGCTACGATTTGTCAATATCTACATTATTTTGGTCCACGAGGTAGTCATCGAATTTTGTGGGTCAATCAGGAGGTTTGTTAAGTTTTGTAGTAGGCGTATTATATTATTTTACTAGCCTTCTATTGCAGGGATGGTCTTCCATAATCCTCCGATTAAAAACGCTGAGCCAACAGATAATAAGTAGGTGGAAGTAAAAAGACAAAAATTTTGTTGGGAATAATGGGTTGAAAGTCTTTAATTCAAAGAAAAGGGCAGTTCGAAAATAGTACGACTTTATTGCTAGCTTAAAGTTTCGTTGTATATTACAACATATTCAAAAAGCGACTGCAATAGAAAAAGGACAGAAAGTTTAAATTTAACTTTAACCAAGACACATAGTAGAAACAATAAACAAGACCATCGAGGCTGGCGATGCTGGAACCATCGCCAGGCTACGAAGCAAAGGAAGAAGGTTAGCAGGAATTTTGTTATCTATAGATATAAAAAATTGTCATAAAAAAATCATTACTTTAGAATATCAGTTAAAAAATAGTATAGACATAGCTACAGAAAATTTGCCTCATCATGACTTAGCAGATTTTGATAGGACACAACTCTCTAATTATAAAAAACAGTTTCAGTTAATCAAGGCACGTAATATCAAAAAATTAAATAATCTACCTTCTTGTAAATCAATCGGTTTTAATGTTGGTGGTGAAAGAAACAGGTGGTTATCCAATCATACAGCCATAGATATCCCTGAAAACGTAAAAACTTTCCTCTCACTGGGTCCTAAACACAACCTACCTGCTTCCCTAAAAGATTTCTCCATGTATAAACTACTATCAGAAGTGGAATCAATAGTCCAAACGCTCCCCGAAACCGAAAGGGACATAACAAGAGCCAGAGCAGTTAACTAGATCACCAACCACACCAGAATGAACAAACCATCCGAAGAATACATGGAGTGGAAAAAGTTGTACAAAAAAACTGCAACTTTCTTAAAAGAGAATCCAGAAATAATCGTAACGAGGGCAGATAAGGGCAATGTCACGGTCCTCGTGAATAAAGAAGAATACACCACGAAATGCACAGAGCTATTAGGGGACACTAACACCTATAAAGCACTGGATGGTGATCCTACAACAAGCTGGGAACACAAACATAACCTGATAATCACAGACTTGGAGAACAACAGCCTTATCGGACCAAAGAAAGCCAAGGAGTTGCGCCACTACAAATCCACAGCTCCCAAGTTCTACGCCCTTCCTTAGATCCACAAGGCGGACTTGCCTTTACGTCCCATCGTATCCTCCACTCACGCCCCCAACAGACCCTTGGCCAAATATATGTCCAACATCCTAGCAGCAGCCTTCAAAGAGTATAACTGTTACAGAGTCAAGGACTCTTTCCAGTTTGCAGAAAAAATTAACAATCAAAAAATACCAAAAGGATATGTGGTCGTTTCCCTTTATGTCTCCTCACTTTTCACTAATATCCCCCAAAATTAATCCTCGAAATCATCATCAACAATTGGGAATTGGTAGAGCCTCATAGTACCATTCCCCTTCACCTTTTCAAACAAATAATTAGGTTTATATTTGAAACCACACATTTTTCATTTAATAATGTTATTTACCAGCAAATATTTGGATGCCCCATGGGATCGGTAATCTCCCCAGTGTTTGCAGAGATGGTTATGAAATATCTCCTAAGTCTTGCGTTGGGAGGTTGCCGTTCCCCGTGCCTTTCCTCTATCAGTACGTTGATGATATTATTTGTGCCTTGCCTAAAGATATGATAGACTTCACCTTAGATGTATTCAATAATTTCAATCCCTTTTTAAAATTCACTGTGGAGGTTGAGTCTGGAGGAGGTGTACCTTTCCTTGATACGTTCGCTACAAGAACTAATGATAACGTCATAAAACTTGACTGGTACCAAAAACAAACCAGTTCGGAAAGGTACATCTCCTACTATTCCAACCACTCTTCCAAACATAAAATAAATTTAGTTATAGCATTAAAAAATAGAATTATAAAAATATGTCACCCAGACTTTCTAGAAAAAAACATGAGTAGACTGGAGGGCCTCTTGGCCACTAACGACTATCCAAAATACATTTTAAGAAAACTTTTATACAGCAATGTAACCAGTTCTAACACGCGCGCTCAGGATTTGGATAGTCGTGTGGACAAGAGGCCCTACAGAAAACTCCATAATATAGAGGGCTTAACCACAAAACTTAAACGTGTCTTCGGCGACGGTGGCGCCCTGGTGGTAGTGTATACTACGACTACCATTGGTAGATTATTTTCAAACACTAAGGACAAAACTGAGACGATGAATAAAAGCAACGAGATAGGATGTGAAAACTGTGATTTAGTCTACCGTGGTGAAACAAGTCCAAAATTAATGAAACGACTCACAGGTCATAGAATATACATATATATATATATACATATATATATATATATATATATATATATTAGTTATTATGTGGAACGCGTTGGTATGGCATCCCAAAATGAAGGGACTTTCATGTACACGTTCCTCTACACATTTATTGGAGCCTCTGCTTCCTCTCTCGGAAAGTAGAATTAAAACATAATTAGTACTCATCTCATATTCTTGCTTGGTCCGTTTGATTAAAAGCTGGAATTCATGGAAAGTTAATATCATGCACTATCGTTTATTAACTTACCTAAGGTCGAGGGTATAACCTTTATCTTTCTTGGGTTATTCCGGAACTTTTGTAGTAGGGCTATGTGGAAATCTTCTTTAGTGAAACTCCAGGCCCGTTTCCTCGCACCTTCATAGCGGCGTTAGAGGACCAGCCATCTGGGTTTGTGGCTGATGTCTCTAATCGGAAGATCTGCTATTTCTTTGAAGAGGCCTAAGTTCATCGTCCACCGTCTGCGTTGTGGATGAAAGCACTATGGTTTCGACACGGACCAATTTTGATTTCGGGAGGCTATTATTCACTGTTAAGTTATGATATTTATACGCAAAGAAGTCCTGTTTTGTGAACTATAATTTACTGCAAGGTTTTAACGAATCAGGTATAGCTGCACACAATTACAGTTCGCGTTGAAATTACTGCTAAAGTTGCGTTCCCTTATAAATTTAAGTATTTCTTACAAAAAAGCCATAGGTAATAAAATTGTTTTAGGATAAAGTTTGATTATCTTTATGCTATCAAATTGATATTTATAACAATTATTTTTGCGGGTAATATTCCACATTATTGAGTTGAAAATAACACGTGTAATTCTCTTGACTTTAAAGATACGTTTATCTGAAATAAATTAATCAATTTTAACAATTTTGAATAGTTTTATTACTTACTTATAATTTGTTGTTGCAAATTTTAAGTGAATTTTTTAATAAACGAAGACTACGTAGATACAGAAGAATAAAACTGTATGACAATTTTCATTTTCTGTGATCTAATAAATCGAAATGTTAATTTTACAGTGCCATACATGTGCTAAGGATCAAATATGTTTCATTTCAATACTTGACATTAGTGTATACAATTACATTCGGGCAAAAGGAAAAAGCCATGAGATAATTATTTTAAATAATAACTATCAAATCAAACAACTGGACCTGTAAGCTAAAAATAGAAAAACCATCAACCTTTCTCGCTATACAGATACATACATGTTACATACAAGTTAATTCGTGTTCTGTACAAGCAGTTTGATCCATTAAACATGCAAAGGTTACGTTATGCATGCATGGCAGGGGTGTAGTTACATCACGGTTATGGTTATATGTGAAGCAGTTTTCATCTTTTAGACTGACTGACACTCTCATTTTCGGGAGTAATTTACGGTGGAAGCGTGCGATGGCACCGACTTATTATTCATTCATGCTATTGCAAATTATCCATCAAAACTCTATGGTAACAACAATCTACTGGCGTTGGAAGAACCTTAGAGTACATACACGATTCACGTTGCCTCCACTTTAGTTCCTCGCTAAACTCTACGTTGTGCGCCGTTACATCGCCCCACTTGCTCTGCTTTGGACCGAAAGATTAAAGTGATGGAATATCGCAGATAGAAGCGAATAGAGTAGATAGGATGAAAATGCGGAAAGCTGTTCGACCGTAAACTTAATTATATTGGATATTTGAAGTTAGGGGATTTACAATCAAATCTACTGTCTGATCGATGAATCCAGCCCAAAAAGTTCGTGCCTTCGTTCTCGACGAATTCATTATATGAGCGACACTAATATATTTAGCAACTGCGTACTCACTTCTATAATGCAGCATAAATTGAATTACATATAAATACTGTAGTCATTTTTAAAGTTCTCCATAATTACTTCCACATGGAGAACACAAAAGAGACATAACGTGGCAATGAATTTATTCAATGATTATTATATATCATACTTATCCTCAGCTCATGAAGAGCTTCCCTAAGTGTCCGACATCTTCTCAATCGAAGTAACATAAAGTTCATTTAAACAGATCAATGTCACTTTAAGATCTCTTCCAAATACTATTTTGAGTACTGACATGAATTGAAGAAGTTTGAAATGTTAATGTATATTAGACGAAGATCATTTACTGGTGATTCGGCTAAGAGTACGTATTATACCAACAAAATAGCTGCAGAGAGCTACAAAAATTGAATATTGAGAACTTAAACGTTTAATAAAAGCTTAAATTCTCGAAAAACCATGACATTTCCTACTTCTTGCAACTGAAGAAAACTGATAACACTCGAATATACATTGTCTTCTTAAAGTTATAAGGGTATAAACATTTAAAATAGTGTTTGTTAGATTTACCACTTCTAATGATAACTAACTACCTGAACGCGCTTCTTTAAATAAAAGATAAAATAAAGCAACAAAGTTAATACACACAAAAATGTAAAAATAAACATCTTGCGTACATGGTTTGACATAACACTGTTTGTGTTGTTTAAACATCCCATTCACATCAACACGTACTTAAAATTTATATTTATAGAGTAAGAAACATTTTAACATAAACTCGATAGTATAGATTAGAAATATTTACAGTATTTAACTTTTAAATATTTTATTTGTCTATTCTCGTTAACGATAATAACTTAACTTCTATTCATTTAATATTAAACAATTAGGATTCTAAGAAAGTATGTATCAAATGTTTGTATCTAATAAGACGAGGAAATAAGAAAACCGGTATGAAGAGTAGTAGTATACTTTGTTATTGAAATATTATTTGTAAGATATTAAACTTATTTTTGTTAGTATTTTGGGTTGTATGCAGATAGAACAGGAGGAGCTGAATGAAAAACTACAGTAGTTTTATTCTATGTTACAATTTTCGAGGATAATTCGCTACTTCTTCAGTAAAATATTACAGTTGTATAAAGCAATTTTACAGTAATAGAATGTAAACTTACAATATTCACAGTGTCTATGAAGATTCACCAGTAACACAACATTCAAACAATACATGACAATAACAACTAATTATTATTTAATGAAGGTTTAATCTGAATCTTAGTAAAAGACTGATTTTGCGATAATTTAAGAAGTGAGGCCACAACGCAACTGAAAAAACCGA
>JAUIMW010001781.1:0-11780 GCA_033557785.1 Enochrus cinctus
CTAGTTTACCTAAAATTTCAATACCTATTTTTGATGGTAATTTCAAATCATGGCAGACATTTATAGATTTGTTTAACAGTTTGATTCACCAGAACTTGACTTTAAGTAATATAGAAAAGTTTCATTACTTGATTACATCTTTAAATAAGAACCGCTCGCTCTAGACAAAACTATCGCAATGACCGCCAACTACCCAATCGCGTATGACACTTTAGTTAAAAGATTCGAAAACTATAGGTTTTTGGCTACAAATTACTACAATGAGATTATCAATGTATCTAGTCTACAGAAACCGTCTAGTAGAGATTTGAGATATTTGTTGGACACATTAGTGAAAATATTTCTGCCTTACAAGTGCTGAACTTCCCAATTGATCATACGGATTTTTTACTATATAATATGCTTTTGAATAAAATCGACAGAAACACAAGAACATCTTTTGAGTTAAAATTCAGTACGTTTTGTTTACCGACCTATTAACATCTCTAACCACATTTTCGCTAAATTATGCAAAGGATAAACAAAATTGAACTATTCTGTGTGGTAAAATTCGAAAATAATAATTCACAAAAGCGGGTTTTTTTTAAGTTTTGTAACCGATGCAACACAGATGCATCGTCAAATTAGATGTCCTTTTTGTTTTTCGGCGCACTTACTATTTCGGTCTCCTTCATTCGTAGCTAAGACTGTAGATGATCGTTAAAACTTTGTCAAACGGCACAAACTTTGTATAAACAGCATAACACCTTTTCACAAGGTTCAAGATCTAAATCTAAATTCACTTGTAAACAATGCAATAATCGCCATCACACGTTGCTTCATCGTAACTCCGAACAACAACACAGTACAAACACAACAAATCATTCAACAGTTAACAATCCTAGTACTTCCTCTCTGAGTGCTTGTACTACTAGTTTTGCAGATTCTTCGGTTACTATTTTGCTATCGACAGCAATCGTAGACATTAAGATTCTATTGGAAATTTTCAGCAAGCCAGAGTGCTCTTGGATTCTGGAAGCATGGCTAACATGATCGTTAGCAAATATGCACAGAAGGTTTAAATAACATGAGAACTTCTGAATCGCAAGAAGCGACACGATGTTTTATTAAACCATTCAGGCAAACTTCGCCTTCGTTCGAATTTGACGCGATCATACTTTCAAAATTATGGGCAAACCAACCTAAAGAAATGGGCGCACGTTCGCAATTTAAAATTAGAGCGACAATTCTTGTCACATTCTAGGTTCCATTGACATTTTGTTGGGAGCTGAGCTCGTACCGTACATTTTTGGAAGTAGCCGCTTATTTAGAAGCAGGAGTCAACCTGTCGCTATAGATACTAGTTTTGGCTGGGATCCCTTACTGCAAAAACACATTCGCATAGTTTTCATGTATCCATAGAACCTACTCTAGAATCTTGTTTGCTAAGGTTTTAAGAAATAGAAGCAGTTCCCAATAAACCTCGCGTTTCGTTGGAACATTCGAAATGTGAATCGTTATACAAAGCTTCAGTTAGTTGCGACAAATCGGGTCGATTTATCGCTTCGCTGCCATTTCGAGACTGTAACATTAGTTTTGGCGAATCTTATTCGCAAGCACTTCGCCGTTTCGTACACTTAGAAAATCGCTTATCGAAAAATTTTATGCGAGACTATTAAGATTCTGGTCACATGACACTCTTACCCAGTACTAGTTTTTGTTCACAATCGGCATACTACATACCACACCACTGTGTTTTGAAGCCAGAAAGCACCACTACGCGTTTTCGTGTGGTCTTTGATGCCTCCGCTAGAAGTTCATCAGGATTTTCACTCAACGATTGTTTGTTGGAGAACTTAAACTACAAAATAATATTTTCTCGTCGTTATGCTATTGCATTCATTTGTGATATTCGTCAAATGTATCGACAAATCTTGCTTAAACCGGAACATCGTGATTTTCAAAGCATTTTGTGGTGTATTTCAACTGATCAGCCCGTTCAAGAATTTAGATTAAACACGGTTACATACAGAGTTTTCTCTGCACCATATTTAGCGTTACGCACACTTTACGAGTTAGCTGAAATTGAAAAATCTTGTTTTCCGCACGCACCAGAAGTTACAAAAAATCATATTTACGTCGATGGCGTTGTTATTGGCGCGGGCACTTTTGAAGACGTATTAAGTTTGAATAAAGAACTAATTGGGTTGTTTAAATTGGGTGAATTTGAATTAAGAAAATGGGCAAGCAATAGCAGTTTTTTTTTAAACGGACCGGGCTCATCGCAATCTAACGTCACATTTGACAAAAGGTAAAGTCTTGGGTTTACATTAGAACCCAAATTTGGACGTGTTTTCTTATTCGTGCACGTCTATCAGCAATTTATGTACTAAACGTGGTATACCTTCGGCATTCGCAAGGATCTACAACCCTCTTGGTTTTCTTTCACCTATTTTATTATTCGCTAAACAGGTGATACAGAAACTCTGGAATTTGCAGATTGGGATGACAGTTCACCTCAAAACATTATAGATGGAAGCAGTTCCAAACTGAACTTTCGTTATTGAACAAGCTCCGAATACCTAGATACATTTTCGTTCATGAAATCATTCGCATCGAATTGCATGGTTTTTCGGATGCTTCGCAAATCGGCTATAGCGCCGTAGTTTTTTTTTGGTATTTTGGACAATGCCGGAAATATTTCGAGTCATTTATGTTGTGCAAAAGAAGAAGCTAAATTATGCTTAAATTGTACAACAGATCGCGTGCCGCTAGATTCTTTGTTGGATAGATTTTCTTCATTGAAGAAAATATTTAACGTTGTAGCATACATGCTTAGGTTTGCCTCGACGTGCAAGGAAAAAACTAAGCACTTTACGCTAAACATATCGCAAAAGGACATTCAGCCCTCTTAATGTTAGTAAAGTTCGTTCAACACTCTATATTTAGCAATATACTTGAGTGTATCGATACAAAAAACGTTTTACCCAAGCCCGTTCGTAAGCTCAGTCTGTTTTTAGATGATCTAGGTATTATCAGGGTGGGCGGAAGTTTTAAACATTCCCAACTACAGTTCAATGTTAAGCATCCTTTATTACTACCTACTAATCATACTTTAATGCATCACATAGTTGAAGATTGCCATCGTCGAAACTTGCATTCAGGTTAAAAAACTTTCTGGATTCTTTCGCCATTAGAAAGAGAGGTACGAAGCCTTATAAATTATAAATTTGCATATTCGTTTGTACTAGTACGAAAGCCGTTCATTTGGAACTAGTCTCGGATCTTACTGCGGAGGCATTCGTGGCTGCTTTTCATAGATTCGTCGCGGGTACGGGCGAATAAGATCATTTGCAGGTCCTCTAATTTCGTAAGCTTCAATTTTGCTGAGGAATAGCTTATGCGGTATCAGATCAAATGCTTATATTGCATAAAAAGGCAAAACCATGCTCGCCATTTTCTATCTTCCACCTTCATATATATGGTTCACCAAGGATATAAAAGCATCGACTGAATTTAGAACTCTTCTAAAACCAAACTGGTTGTAATTTGTTATTTTTGCGATAAAAAAATTCTTAATTCTGTGTTCTATAATTTTTGAGAAATATGGGAGAATTGAAATTAGTCTATAATTTATAGACTACTTAAAAATTCTCCAGAAAAAAATCCAACACTGAAACACAAATTGAATATGTAAACCATTGAAGCAGCTATCTTTTGTACTGTGATCTTTACTAATTTTGTATCCAATATCCTTATATATACCTTGCGTTTTCCTCTGTATAAGATTATTTGTGAAGCTTATAACTTCCTACAGGTTGGGAAGAAGACCAGTGGTTTAGGATATTTTTTTTTGTAACTTATTTATTGAATCATCATTTGTAGTTTTGGTTTTTTTTTGTTGTTTAGCATTTATTGCGCTACTGCAGTGAAGAAGAGATTTAGTTCTTCAGGACTTGGTTTGTTTGGCCGCAATTTTTTAGTTTTCCTGGTTTCTTTATGAATCTTCCAACAATTACTTTTCATGTTCTGTTTGCTCATGGTAAGATTTTGTATGACTTTTGTAAATTTTGTAATATTCTTGTTCTGTGATTTTTTACATGTATCAGCAATGAGATCTAGAGTATTTTTATGTCTCCTAAATTTGTATTTTTAAGAGAGAAACTTTTTTCTGAGACTTTTTTTTTAACAGGTCACAAAGAGGGACAAGTATATTTCTCAGCTTTTTTGTTTGGATCCAACTCCATGAACACGGAATCCCAATCCTCTCCCTACTAACAAAGATTTTTCTTTATTTTACGTTACCTTTTCTTGTGGGTTTGTATATGGTCTGGTGAAGTCCAATGATCAACAAAATTATTAATTGGGATTTTTTCCAGATTATCTTATAACATTAATTGATAGGTGCAGAAAAAATACGTTTTTTGAGTGTATTTAGTGCAATCGATTACGGCTTTGCGCCATCCTTAGGCGCCTATCCAAGAACAAAAAGAATTAAACAGATTAAAATTAAATAATGAAGATTTCTATGAAGATCTAACTGGAATCCTGAGAGAGGTGTTTTTCTAAAAAGATCTTACATTGCCAGTCCTTTAGGATTGTATAGTGTTGTTTTTCCAGTTTTTGTGTCGGAATTTTTACTTTTATAAGCACTTTCACACATTATATAATTCAGTTTTTATTCTTTGTTTTGCCATCTGTTATCTTGGTCTCTGATATATCAGCTTGTGTTCCTTAATCTTTTTTTCTACCGTTAATCCGGTTTCTCCTGCATATGTTGCTTCACATTGGCATTCCAGCAAGTATACTCCGCTTCTCTGCATTTTTTTCTATGCTATCTTTTCTGTTCTGTAGACGTTGCAAAAGATTATTGTCATTTTTTATGGCTACTTTGTGGAAGAAAACTTGCTTGTACTTGTGTGGTGAGTATGCATCTTTCGGTATAATGACACCCGAGTAAGTGTTTTTTCTATAAATGTTGTACTTTATTTGTTGATCTTGTCTTTCAATTGCGAGGTCGAGGTAGTTTAATTAACTCCTGCTATAATTCGATAGTGAATAGTATGCTGTTGCTGTAGTTGTATAGGGGGTTTAGTAAGACTGTTACTTTTAAGTATTTGTTATCAGCATATATGTCTGATAAGAGTGGTGACAACAAATGAGCATGTGCATGCTACTATGGGTCTTGCAGGATGATTTGGGAATAAAGTTTTGGTGGCAGGGGGTCTTGTAGGATGATTTGGGAATACAGTTTTGGTGGCAGGGGGTTCATCGCTATTAGTTTTTCGGTGTCGAAGAGCTTCACGTTCAATATGTGTTTGATTGTTTCGATGCAGTTCTTTATCGCTGTTATCAGTTCTTGGGTGTAGGTGTGGTTTGGGTTTTTGATTCCTCTTCTCTACTTTTTTCCTAATTCACTGTTCATGTATTCCATCCTAATTCTCTTTTTTTCCTTTTGTAAGAGAGTTTGGTAGTTCAGGGAAAGCAACACGAGACAATCCTAAAGGATTGATAATATAAGATCTTTTTTAAAAATTAATTAACCAATATTAATCTATTTAATTCTTTTTGGCAACAATGTACTGTCTTTTTTATAGGTGCACTATATATCAAACACGAATGATCTTTGTTTGTTTGCTTTCCTACTAAATTCAATGCCTCCCGTATATTTTGCACATCTCTTAAGACTGAATATATGATTGTTGTTATTCCCCTTTTCATTTTCCGTGTATTTCTATCTGTTCCATTCTTTTTTACTTCTATGGGTGTTATAGTTCTTTTAGTGCCATCACAAGTTTAGTAGTTCTATGGTTTGTAGAAACTTTGTTGATAGATTTTTGCAGCATCATTGTAGTTTTTGGTATTTGTTTATATCTTGTTTTGAGGTTATTTTACCTAGTTTGTAATCCAAATCAACTATTTTACTTCTTAGCTTTCGTATGTATTAACACTTTCTTTGATCAGCAGATCCGTTATTTTAAAAAACACATTTAACAAGGAACCATATTTCGCCAATTTGCGTCACATTGGCATTCAAGTAATCAATCACTAAGACTCTTCATCCCATTTATTCTTGTTGCTCCTATGGAGTTAAATAAAGTGCAGTAGTTCGTTTGGGAGTCTCTCAGCCAATGTCTTACAAAATCCAGGATATGATTTTTTTGGTACAATCAAACATTATATTTACTTACAGATGCAGTTTAAACAGATGAAAAAATTAAGTGTTATAGATTTAACTATTAAAATAATATAAAAAAATGGAAAAAACAAAATCAAAAAGTAAAGTAGATTATTTTTTCCTATTTATTATTATTTTTCATAATTCGACTTGCAGATATTTTGCACAGTGCGCTGCTTAGGTCGTAGTCTATGAGGAATAGGTCATTCACGTTTGCCTTAAAAAAGTTAAAAAATATATACGACTGGCTGCTGCAAAACGATAAATGCTGTTTGTGCAAAAAGAAAAAAAATATACTTGTAATTTTTTAAATTATTTATTAAATCTTAAAAAAAGCATTAATTCGTATTATAATACTGGATATTTTCAAATAAATAAATACCATTGTATCGTCGAATATGTACAAAGTCGGCATATATAAAATAATCACTGGCTCTAAAGGTTCAGGTACATCCAATTTTTAATATGAGTATCCTCCGTTGCTAGAATACTGTTGGCCACCAGCAGCTGGAGCGCCATATTGCTGAGAGGGAGCGGCTCCTCCAAATCCACCAGCTCCGCCACCAAACGAGGAAGGAGCTCCGTAGCTTTGAGATGGTTTACCAGCGCCTCCGAAAGATCCTGAACCGGATCCTCCGAAAGATCCAGAACCGGATCCTCCGAAAGATGGGGCACCGTAGCTAGAAGAAGGTTTGCTAGCACCTCCGAAACCACCAGCGCTTGGGGCTCCGTAACTCTGGGATGGTTTTCCAACTCCACCAAATCCTCCGGTAGAGGGAGCACCGTAACTAGTCGATGGTCTGCCACTGGGGTATCCGCCACCGAAGCTACCAGAACCGGAGGAAGAGTAGCCACCAGCACCAGATCCGAATCCGCTTGAAGAACCACCGAAGCTTCCGGTAGATGGAGCGCCGTAGCTAGATGAGGGCTTGCTTCCGCCGAAACCGCCAGCGCCGGAACCGCCAGCGCCGGAACCGCCGAATCCTCCGGTAGATGGGGCGCTGTAAGATGAGGATGGTTTACCGCTTGGGTACCCACCTTGACCTCCAGTAGATCCTATAAAAAAAGAATAAATTTAGTTTAGTATTGCTTGTCCATTTGGATGTATATAAAATGCATGTTGTAGTTATAAGATGAATAAGTAATCAGTAGTAAAAACGTGCATGTAATGAGTTCAGTAAGTTATTATGCCGTTCACGTAAAACGTGTACACTTGTAGCGTAGCGCATAGACATGACTGCCGTTGTGTGAATAGAAAACAGATTTAAATTCAATTTAAATATAAATTCGTACCGCCAAATCCTCCGGTGGATGGGGCTCCGTAGCTTTGAGAAGGAGCGCTATAAGATCCAGATGGTTTTTGTCCTCCGAATCCGCCAGTAGATGGGGCGCCATATTGAGAGGATGGAGCGCCACCGAAAGATCCGGATCCAGATCCAAATCCACCAGATGGAGCACCATATTGGGTGGATGGTTTCGAAGAGCTGTATCCTCCTGAACCGGAACCGCCGAATCCGCCAGTGGAACCTCCAAATCCTCCAGTTGAACCCCCGAAACCTCCAGTTGAGCCTCCGAATCCACCAGTTGAGCCACCGAATCCTCCGGAGCCGCCAAATCCACCAGATGGAGCACCGTATTGCGTGGATGGACGAGATGGACCGGATGGTGTACCGTAGCTGGTGGAGGGTGGCAAGTAGCTGCCGGTTGGTTTAGAACCGCCTTCAAAAACAAATTCAGGTTAATTATACATGAAAATTATGTTGGAATATGTTGAGGTACCTCCAAATCCACCTGTGGATGGTGCTCCGTATTTTTGAGAAGGAGCAGCTCCTCCAAATGATCCACCAGATGGAGCGCCGTAGGATTGGGATGGTGCGCTGAATCCGCCTTGTCTTCCGCCGCTTGGGGCGCCGTATTGTTTGGAAGGTGCTCCGCCTCCGAATCCGCCTGAAGGAGCGCCGTAGGTGCTGGATGGGGCACTACCACCGAATCCACCGCTTGATGGGGCGCCACCGCCGAATCCTCCGGTAGATGGGGCGCCGTATTGGGAAGATGGTGCTGCGCCGCCGAATCCTCCAGTTGATGGAGCTCCATATTGTGAAGATGGGGCACCGCCGCCGAATCCTCCTGTGGAACCTCCGAAGCCTCCTGCGGATGGGGCTCCGTAGCTTCCGGAAGGAGCGCCGCCACCGAAACCGCCGGCGCCGCCTCCGCTTCCAGCTGGTAAGTAAGTTCTTGATGGAGCTTAAGATACAAAAATGTCATTAACTGTTTGTAATATGCAGTTTCAAATACGGCAGTGAATGAGATAATATATTTCGCAACGAGTACAAGAAGTTGTACCTGGGAATATTTTTGAAGCGGCTTGTTGACAGTCGATGGGTAAGATTGGCAGATAATGGCTGTAATAAATATGCACAAAGCTTTCGAAGTCGGATGCGCCGCTAGGTTTCTCGATGTTTTATTATAATTGCAAAAGAACAACGATAAAGCATTTAGAAAGCAACGTGAGGTACTTAGGGTACTATTAATAGCGAGATGATTGAAGGACCGTAATTATACTAAATAAATGAAGAAATAGTAGTTGACTAACGTTAATTGGAACCAACGAAAATTAACAAAGACGTGACGAAAAGAAAATGAGATAAAAGTGAGATTGTTCCGGTAGAAGTGTGTGTTAAACGGTATGCAATGTCTTTTTTATTGTGGTCGTTTCTCTGCACTAATTTACAAAGAACTAATTAAATTACATTGGGAAAAGATCGCCTAGATAAATATTTCTAAACAGAATTAAACATATTATTATGTAATAATTGCTTGTCACAATGAAGTTATTTGCAAACCGGAGGAAGTGACTTAATAGTTTATAGTCTGGTACAAAACTCTTACCATCACGTTTTACGACGGCTCCACCGTAGGATCCTGAGGCCAAGCAGCACACAAGAGCGGCATATTTCTGCAAAGAAAGTGAAAACGTCAATTTAATGACCTACTATGAATGCATTTTAAAATTAATTAGATGGTGCGCGCACTATCTAATTTTCTAGTTTAGTTTTATTGTTCTTTAATGAATTCCCGTATTATTGACATTGACTTTGAATTCTCGAGAAATGTTGGCACTATTTTTAGAACGTATTTTTATAATTAGTTTTTTCTTTTCACTGGTTCGTTAAAATTTTTTGTTTAATTTTTAATAGATTAATTAGATGAATTATAGTTTTTAAGATGATATTTCCATTAGTGAAAATAAAGATTTTGTTGTCTATGTAATGCCAAAGTTCATTCTTAAGTTTCCAAAAAGTGAAGTAGGAAATTGAATAAACGATTTCTGAAAGATAAAAATTATCACAAATTAAATCAAAAAATGGTTTAAATGGTCTAAACTACAATTTGGTGTACATATAATTAAAGGAGCTTGATGTAAACTCAAAAAAAAAATTTTTTTTGGTAATTACTGTCTTGATACTCATGCATTTCAAAAAGCCTCGGGGTAAGTCGAATTTCTTAAGAATTGTTAAAAATCGTGCAAAGATTACAATATTGCCTACTTTTAAGAATGTCGAAATATTTTTAAAGGAACATAAATGCAAAATATTACTTAACCAAATTTGAAAAAAATCTACCTAAAGGTTGATTTGAAGATAAAACTAACATCAAAATTAAATATATTTAAAAAACGCATGGTGTTTTGCAAGTTTCAGTAAAACTTCAGGAAAAGTGCAATCGAAAGTTAAAAATTTAAACTGTTTATTGCACAGACTCACAAGTTCTCTATTACTTTTATCAAGTCGCATCTACGCTAATAAACATAAAATTGCAATTGCATACAATAAATCACTAGTAAAAGCAGAAAATATAAACGAAATAATATCCCTGTTAGTAACAATTACCAGAGGAAGTTACGTACAATTGATGTAAGAAAGTTACAGCAAACAAATACCTATAAACTTATGCATATTAGGAAGAGCTTTGTTTGTGACATCCAGTAATTTATAGGCTTCGCGTTTGCATTGTTTAACGCATCTTTATCTACCGTGCCTACAGTAATAAAAAATAATTTGAATGACTTACCCAGCAATTAAAAATTTTCATTTTAAAATTTTTATTCACTAAATCGAGGAATTACAAAATAAATTTAGAGGTGCAAATGAAATGAAGTTAAGGCTCAAAAGCCCGGGTGCTGATTGAAAACCAACACCAACTACCAACATTTATACCATCAAATTCAGCTACTTAACTACCTCCTAGCTGGCACAGTGAAAGTATCATCTGAGATGGTACAGCGTGCACATTGAGTGTGGGAGGTAACGTTACATTATTAAATAGGACCTTGCACCACATCGAGGGATGAATCTTCACGACCTTCGCAACATTTCTTGCTTCATTGGTCAATTACTGACGCCGCACGGAGCGACGATTTGTACACCGCTAATTAGGCAGTTTTTGAAGGTTAACCACCGAGCATGTGTTTCGTTTTGTTATTCGCTGATATAATAACCGACTTTGAGCCTCATCATTTTTTGCCCTTAATTACCCATATTGAACAATTTATTACCCACTTGTTTCTCGTTTACACTTCGCAAAGACATATTTATTATATACTTTGTAACTGTGGGTTTTAAACAAAATTTAATATTAACCACACATAAGAAACTTATCTTCGAGATATCTCCGAGATGTGGGAGTTACTATCACCTATTTATTTAAAAGCTAATTAAGCCGTAATGATCCAACAAATAATTATAATTTATTTTTCAACAAGTCAATACTACAAGTGAAGCGATAATTGCTACCGTGGGACATTAATATTACTACACCGTTGAAAGTTCTACTCGAATGGAAATTAATTATTAAAATTTAATTGCACTTAAAATCAAAAACTTATTATCAAATTTATGATTATTCAGGGAAATTAATGGACTATCCACAAATTAAAGGAGTGCATGCAAAACAATACTCGACTAGTAATAAGACATGAGTGGTTGTTATAAAAAAATTAACTAATTAGACCTTAGAGTTGGATGGTTGCAACTGAACTTACCACGATGTTAAAAAGTCTCATCCTTAGTCCTGTGTGGTGCACTAAACTGACTTAACAGTAACCAATGTGGTTGTATAAAAGACCGGGTGCTGAATGAAGAAGAATGTTGACTGCAGATATTTATACCACCAAATTCTGTTAGCTGGTAGTGAAAGTACACTCTAAGTACATCTTCAGTGTATGCATGGAGTGTGGGAGGCAATGTTACACTATTATTACATTAGACCTTGCACCATCTCGAGGGATGAATCTTTGCGACCTTCCTAATTTTCTTACTTGCAACGTAGTTAAATGAGGCATCATCGGTGACTGTAGATGTGACTATTTAAGACTTAATTGCACGCTATACATTGGTACATATTATTTATCACGGATCTAATTTTGGCATTGGAATTGTGGAATTCAAGGTTCGTAATAAATTCGTTGATGAAATAATGGCACCAATCCGGGAATTAAAAATATGTAAACACATAATTGTCCTGTAAATATGTTTAATTATTTGCTGGTAAACGTACAGTTTATTTCTTAATAAAATTGATAGCTCATGTTTTTTGGTAATTTCTGTTTTTAAGACATTTTTTT
>JAUIMW010001782.1:0-11766 GCA_033557785.1 Enochrus cinctus
TTCGTGTAAATAGTCTTTAAATATAAATTTTAATTAAACAAACTCTTTTATCTACCCCACGAACGTAACAATATGTTTGTCAATCCTTAACATTATATATTCTTGACACTCGCAGCTTTGCTGCTTGCCGACATTCGCTAAAGCGAATGCTTAACTTTTTATATATTGCCCTTCGGGGCAACAAAACATACAACGTAGTACAGTTTCTGTTCAAAAAGTGTGGGTCTATTTTAGTAAATAAATCATATTTGAATAAGATGTGTGCATTGTTTAGAAAAGCAAAACACAGTAGAATAAAATACATATATTCTTTTAGCAAACAAAACAAACTATAATAAGAAGTGTGCAATGTTTTGGCAATCAGGAAACATATTAACTGTTTGTTTTTATATATCCTTTGGGACAACAATTTATATGTTTGTCTTCTTAAAACAAATAAAAAGTGTTTTATTAAATTTGCTCAAACAACTAAAACATTAATAAACAGAACCAATAACCTATAGACAAAACTGACTAGATTGACAAACCACCGGAACTTCCTATTGACTTGCAGAAACGAAAAAAAAGTGTCAACCAAAAAACGAAGTGACACCAAAAAAAGTCATAAAAAACACTTCTTGTGTTAAAATTTTCACAAACGACGAAAAAATTATTGAAATCCCCAGTGGTTCTCGAGATAACACCTATGTAGTGTTTGTTTTTTAGAAGTTTTTTGGCGATAACTCCGGATGAAAGCGTCCGATTTACTTCAAATTAAATCTATTTTAGATACTTTTTTAAACTAGGGTATATTGGTTACCGAGATAACACCTATAATCTATCCATTATAAGGAGGGTTTTTTTCCCTTATTGTTTAAAAGGTTGGGTTACCATGCGCAAACTAGGCTCTTCTTATAACCGAAAGAGTACAGAGTAAGATACGTTCTTTGTTTTGAAAGCTAAAATACATTAAAATTACACATATGTGTTATTAAGTAAACAAAACATATTACAGTAAGAAATGTGCATTATTGTGGCAATCAAAAGACACTGTTGTCCCGAAGGCCGATATATAAAAAGTTAAGCATTCGCTTTAACGAATATTGGCGAGCAGCAAAGCTGCGAGTGTCAAGGACCCAATTTTAAAAATAATATACAATATTAAAAATTGACAAATATATAAACTATTTATTCGTGTGTTCTCTTTTCCAAAACAACGCACATAAACAAACTTTTTTTAGCAAATACAACACACAAATAAACAGTTAATATGTTTGTCAATCCTTAACATTATATATTCTCGTTAAAATTTGGTTCTTCGGGGCAACAAAACATACAACATTTTCTGCTCAAAAAGTGTGGATCTATTTTAGTAAATAAATCATATTTGAAAAAGATGTGTGCATTGTTTAGAAAAACAAAACACACTAGAACAAGATACATATATTCTTTTAGCAAGGAAAACAAACTATAATAAGAAATGTGCATTGTTTTGGCAATCAAAAGACACTGTTGTCGCGAAAGGCGATATATAAAAAGTTAAGCATTCGCTTTAGCGAATGTAGGCGAGCAGCGAAGTTGTGAGTGTCAAGGGCCTAATTTTAAGAAGAATATATAACGTCACTTTTTTAATTAAGTATTAATTTATATAAATATTCAAATTTTAATAAAAAAATATATTGAGTAAATAAAGTTTTCACAAACAACGAAATAATTTTTTTTTCGAAGTTTTTCGGCGATAACTAATGTTGGAAGCGTCCGATTTTCATAAAACAAAAAATTTTGGAGGTTTTACTTCAAATTAAATCTATTTTAGATACATTTTTTAAACTATACATAAAAGATATAAAAAATAAGCCGAAATAGAAAAAAATCACAAAAACTGCTTCTTGTGTTATAATTCTTTTGAAATCAATTCACTGGTTACTGAGATAACACCTATACTCTATCCCTTATAAGAAGGGTTTTTATCCTCTTATTGCTTGAAAGGTTGGGTTACCATGCGCAAACTAGACTTTTCTTATAACCGCAAAAGTACAAAGTAAGATGCCTGCTTAATTTTGAAAACTAAAATGCATTAGAATTACATATATGTGTTATTAAGCAAACAAAACAAACTATAATGAGATATGTACATTGTTTCAGCAAACAGAACACATTCCAGTAAAAAATGTGTATTGTTCTGGTAAAAGGATATATAATATTAAAAATTGACAAACGTAAAAACTGTTTATTCGTGTGTTCTATTTTCCAAAACAACGTACATAAACAATTTTTTTTAGCAAATACAACACACTTATAAACAGTTAATATGTTTGTCAATCTTTGACATTATATATTCTTATTAAAATTTGGCCGTTGACACTCGCAGCTTCGCTGCTCGCCGACATCCGCTAAAGCGAATGCTTAACTTTTTATATATCGCCCTTTGGGACAATAAAACATAAGATGTAGTACAGCTTCTGCTCAAAAAGTGTGGGTCTATTTTAGTAAATAAAACATATTTGAATAAAATGTGTGCATTGTTTAGAAAAGCAAAACTCACTAGAATAAGATACATATATTCTTTTAGCAAACAAAACACATAACAGTAAGAAAAGTGCATTGTTTTGGCAATCAAAAGATACTGTTGTCCCGAAGGGTCGGCAAGAAGCGAAGCTGCGAATTTCAAGGGCCAAGTTTTAAAAAAGATATGTAATATTAAAAATTGACAAACATATAAACTGTTTGTTTGTCAATTTATAACATTATATATTCTTCTTAAAATTTAACCGTTGACACTCGCAGCTTCGCTGCTCGCCAACATTCACTAAAGCGAATCCTTAACTTTTTATATATCCTTTGGGACAAGTGTCTTTTGATTGCCGATACCTTCTTAAAACAAATAGAAAGTGTTTTATTAAATTTGCTCAGGGGACTCAAACATTAATAAACAGAACCAATAACCTATAGAGAAAACTAACAAGATTGATAAATCACTGAAATTTTCTACTGACCTGCAGAAACGAAAAAATAATACTTAAGTGTTAACCAAAAAACGAAGTAACAACAAAAAAAGTAATAAAAAACACTTTTTGTGTTAAAACCCTCATAAACAGCGAAAAAAATGATTGAAATCGACCCACTAGTTCTCGAGATAACACCTACGTAGCTATCTTAATAACTCCGGATGGGAGCGTCCGATTTCGATGAAACAAAAAAATTTGGAGACTTTACTTCAAATTAAATTTATTTTAGATACATTTTTTTCAAATTATATATTCATTTATTTAATATAAAGGTTTCAATATAAAAGAGTAATTGTGATATTTTTAATGAAAATTGGCAAAACTCAATTGTAGTTAAAAAAGACTATTTTAATTAACAACATTTATGATTTATGATTAAAAATTAAATAATCACTACTTTATATTCTGTAACTTAATATATTATTATTTAATCAGAGTAAAAATACATTTTTTAAAAGAAATTCAATCCTTTTATTTTAACATAAAAGTAAACTGGTAGGTAACCAACTTGCACCAACTCTGTTTAAAAATGGACAGACTGTATATTACCCAGTGTGCTATATACATGCATTATAAATCTGTGGGGTAATGATTATAATGATGAAAAAAAATGGTACAATGTTTTTCTTATAGTATCAAAAAAAAATTATTTATAAATAGTATTCGTTATGCAGGAGTTGGTCGAGAAGGTTTAATTTTGTTTTGGAATTATATGGAAGTTGGTGCTGGTTTATCTGAAGACATGCATAACTTAATTTACGATCATTTCTACACTGTAACGAAGAAAGCATTTGAACTTTGCTGTTAGAAGGCAGTGGAAGGAGAAAAAAAAAAGAAAATGAAAGACTTTACAACTCTAATCAGTTATTACAGTGGTAAAGTTATTGACTAATATAATTGTTGCTGTGACAGAAAATAGCAAGGTAGAACAAATTTAAAATAGTAAAAAGACAACAGGTGATGGTGAAGTGATAAAAAATGTAAAACTGTTGAATATACTGAGCAAAAGTGAAACAATGTTTCTTGAGTTGACTACTGACAAGATCCTTGATTGGAAGTATCAGCACATATTATTACGACAATACAGCGTTAAATACATTTAAAGGTACTATATAAAAATTTAATTCTCTTTTTGTTCAAAAAAGAACCAGCAATTTAAAAAAAAAATATAAACTATCTCCTTTTTTTATCTACATGATGGTACCATGTATGGAGTACATCGCCAATTCATTTTAGTGTCGCTCAAAACATAGTACTAAGCTGACATTTTTAAAAATGAGTGCTGTATATGCAAAGCAGTATGAGGCGGTCTTATTATACACACACCAGTAAAGACCAAAATTACTTTATACCGCTGTTGTTAAAGTAATTAAAAAGGTCTAAGAAGTTCATTGCAAAATGGATGCAAAGATATAAACTATAAGAAAAATGTTGATGAACTTCCAGAAAAGAGTAAGCTTACAGGAAGACCTGTTTACGATTTAAAGCAGCTCTCACAAGTTTTTCAAAAGATATGGCGGTCTCTTTTCATTAGTAGTGAAAATGAGTGATAACATTAAAATATGGATAACTATTATAGCAGAACAGAACTATCTGAAAAATTGTTTAACAATCAATTTAGAATGTGTGATTACCTGTAGAATTAAAAAACATCAATTTAAAAAGAGGACAGATCCCATTAGAAGGATCCTAATTCACATTTGGAATGGGTGTATGATGCCATCTGGTAAAATAAATAGGGAATATCACTTCAGAAAAACATATCAATTGATTGTTCATAATGTCTTCATCTTTGCATCAATAGTTAATAATTTAATAAATTTAATTAAAAAAATTAAATAAATATAAAAAATAATTTAGCTGTTGAAATGTTTATTATTTCAGGTGGATCATACTGATATTTCAATGAAGTATATGGTTAATTTGAAAAAAAAGCAGATGAGAATGCATAAACAGAATCATAATGAGGAAACCAGAAGAGTGGGATATTACAATGTAGGCAGAGAGAGACCAAATTTATTGAAACTGACAAAACACAGCAAACAAATGAAAATATGTGAAAATACAAGGAAAGATTACCCTAAACAAGTGCTGGAAGAGCACACGCAACTACTCCCACAATTGAAAGAAGCCAAGAAGAAGGAACTCTCGGCAAGAATAAGATATAATATATTGATGATAGAGAAAGAAGCAAAGAGAGTAACCGAAAGGGAATATATGGGATAAGGTAATACAAGTGGAAAAAGAACAATAAGTGAGAGATCATCAAAAGGAGATACAGTAGAGGCTCAACTGAGAAAAGTATCCAGAACTGAACGACAACAAATTAAGAAGCACACAAAAAATTATACAGTGGAAATATTAAAAATGTTTGTGAAATACAGAATATGGGAAGAAGATTTGATGAGATAACACCTCAAATGAATTATATGAAGAAAGATGTCTTTAAGTTATCAAATGTAGAGAAAAAACTGGATACTGTGAGTGGAATACCACAATTAAAAGAAAAAAACTTAAGATATATTATGTCTAAGATATCCAACATAATAAACATGAAAATGGAATAAACAATAAAATTTAACTTTGTATACATGTTTAAAGTTGCTATTAAGATCAAACCAAACAGCTTGAACTAAAAAAAGGATCTCTCATCTGGTACACAGATGGATTGAAAAGTAATGCAGGAATAGAAGGTCTATGATGCTCACAATCAGCACCACTTGATAAAAACGTTAGTTTTCCAAACAGAAGTATATGCAGTATATCTGTACCTCTTAGAATTAAACAAAAGAGAATACAAAAAGATAGATTCATCTGAAGAAGAGACTCATCAAGCTGATAAATGCAAACAATATAATGCTGATATGATATGAGTGTCAGCATACATGGGTATAAAAAGGAAACGAAGGGGCTGATGCTTTTCACCAAAGCGAAAAGAAAAACTCCTTAAACTTAGCAAAACGGAGTTCAGAGTACTCACAACTAAAAAAACCTGAGAATAATGCTATGAGGAAACATATACAATGGAACATATATATGTCTGGTAGCAATGCCACAAATGTAATAGACATAGTTTAAAAAGTACTATGAAAATCTAATTTTCAAGTCAGTAACAGTTGAGGCAAATTTCATTTTAAAGATAAGAAAAGAAATTTAATAACAAGTAAAAAATAAATAAGCAACAGATTCAAGAACTACTGGGAAGAAGAAACAACTCATAATAAATTTACTTTTAAAAATTGTTATACAAATACAAAATAATAATACATATAAAATATGTCCCTTACAACAGCTATATGATTGTGAACTACTTAGAAAGAAGAGTTTAAACTGACTATGAAAAAAAAAACAGCAATTACAGAGAATAAAAATACATGTACTAATGGACAATCCAGACCTTTGGTTCCACACCGTGACAATAAATTTTGGTAGAAATCACAAAGTGAAAGCTGCTCTCATACATGCAAAGAGTTTTACAGGACTACCTCAAAGACATATTTGTCACCATTGACGAAGAAGTTCCACATGACAGTATGTGGAATATACTCTATGATGGAGTGGAAACCATCACATATACAAACGAAGTAATGGTGTTCATTGTGGCCAAGGAAGAGACATTTTAAGAAAGTATATGCAGCCCTGGAAATAACAGATATCAAGAGAAAAACTACAAACACTAACTGTTGATAAAAGAAATAGGTCAACAGTTTAAGAGGTAATTTTAGCTAAAAAAAAATATATTAAAAAATGTATATATAATTATCAAATCATGGATTAAACAGATTTCAAATAGAAAGAAAAGTCATTGGTTAACACAAGGTGTGAGATCTTCTATTGAAAATAATCAAACAGAAAAAAAATCATCCAGGAATGGTAAGATTGTTGAGGACTATGAACAAATCATAAACACCCTAACTTTAACATCTACATGTAGAATAATGTGATAAATAAGAAAAAGAAAGGTTTATAGGAAAAAATGTCTATGGGATGGCCAGAAAATAGATCTAATAGAATGACAAACTTCATGTAAATTATTTACTGTTGTTAAAACTACTGTAACCTTGTTGTTAGTTATAAGTGTTATTAATTATAATTTTGTGATTTGGAGCTCTATATATAACGTTCATACAAAAAGAATTGAATCTCTGCAGAAATGCTTTTCTAGATACATGAATTTATGTGTTAAGTAGGCTCTTATTGAACATGGAAGGGCCAAGCAAATGCAAAAGAAAAATAGTTGACTCAATTCTATTATATGGCACCTCAGTATGAAGCACTACACTGCAAACAATATCAAGCTAGAAAGATGCGGAAAGAAAATTGCTCTATGCAAGGGATGGCAGTTATTGCTAGAACGATGACGGTAGTACACAGTTTAAAAGTTTTTTTCATGATTTTAGTGAAAAAAAAATATATTAAATTGAAATATTGAAAATGAATCAAGTGACTTTCAATGTAGTATCATTCAAAATGAATAATATGCAAATAAATATTAGTGCGGTATAAAGGCTATCTTTCATAAATAATTAAAATTGGGAATATTTATAGAAAAAAAAACAAATCCAGATGTTGCAGCAAACACCTTTGTAGATACATTTAAAAAACATACACAGTATTCAACTGGTAGTAAGATAGTTAATATCAAGAAAAAAACTAAAACCCATGAATTAATAAATAGTATTAGAAAAAGAGATCAAATGAAGAGAAACCTTAAGAGCAATCATGAGAACTTTAACTTGCTGAATGAGTATAAAACCTACCGTAACATTTTGAACAAAGTCAATTAAATATAAATAAAGAAGAACAAATATTAATAATAAAATAAACGATAACAATATAAAAATAGCATGAATTTAACAAGTATTTTATAAAGGTTGGCCAAGATTCAGAAGGCATGGTAGTCGAAGAAAATTCAGAAGAATCGAAGATACAAAATAGCATGACCATGACACCAATAACTAGAAATGAAATAATCATGAATATTTCTTCTTTGAAAAATAATGCAGCACAGTGTATATATATGTTAAATGCAGTGATATATATTCATCGCACTCCCTGGGAGTAGAAGGTGAAATAAAAAGAAAGAATTTTTTATAAAATAGGCAGAAAATAGGTCTAACTAAGCAAAAACAGAAGCAGAAAGAGATTTGGGAACTTACAAAGAAAAAAAGAAGTAATAAATCTACAGCAACATACAAAAATACGAAGACTACAAAAACATTCTGGTGTATGGAAGATTACCCAAGTATATGGATGAAAAACAAACTAAAGAAACAGATACAGACAAAGGATAGATTAATGTGAGGGGGGCAGTTATAAAATAAATTTATCCAGCAATTAAATATTTCAATTAACTTACAAATTATATAAAACAGATTGAAAATTTGATAGAATTTAAACAAGAAGTAAACATGTACTTAATAATATGTAATGGAACCTTATAATATAGTTGTATATTCTGTATATATATCGCTTGTTAGAAAATAAAGATATATTTTATTCTATTCTATTCTATTAATTTTGAATTATTTTAAAATAACTTTATGGAAATTGCTTAGACAAAAGGATTCTTCTAAGTTTAATAAAGAACAATCTATTATTTTCATAAGAAAACTACTGATTTGTAATAACATTACGAAAATATTTTCATTAAATTAATTCCATAAATTTTATATTTTATTTGAAAATATAATAAAAAAATAAAACAATTAAGTAATTATTTTACAATTAAATAAAAATGCATAACCATTTACACGAACACACAATTTGTTGCCTTTATCATCATTAAACAAAATAATCAAAAACTGATTTAATTATTTACTTCCAAACTAAAATAATTTGGATACAATAAATGCAATCCTTTTTGTATTTTTAAAGAAAAAAAATCATTTAAATTTGTTAAGTTAACAGTAGATATTATCTCTCTATTCTTGCCATCAATAGACCACCTGTAATTGAACAAGTGGTACAAAAAGTGATGAATTCAAAACAAGTAGGAGATGGTTTTATATCGTTTGAAAAAAGATGCTAAGGAGGACCTACATTACAAAAGACAGGCTTACACTCTTTCTGTGTGCCAACGCAAGTGAAGACCTCAAAATAAAACAGTTAAAACTAGTCTACTACTTGGAAAATCTAAGAGTTTTTAAGAAAAATCATGTCATCAAACACATTATATTTGGGTAGCTGTTGTAGTCAATTAAATTATGTCCCAGAGAAAATCTATGGGTTTAAATGTAGACAGTGATGATGTGGAGAAGTTGATTGAAGATCCACCAAAATGAGTTGACAACTGAAGAACTTCAAGAACTACAGAGAAAACAGCAGGAAATGATTGAAGATATGTCTTCAAAGGAAGAAGAAAACATTATCAAAAAATTTTTAATAACGAAAAACTCGAGAAAGTGCTCTAAGTACTCAAAATTTTAATGGAGAAGTGCATGATATATATGGATTAACAGTAAATCTATTTAAGGATATTAAATCAGTTATCATGGAACATTTAACCTTTGTCATCAATAAATGTCTCTCATCAGACAGAATAGTAAAGTCTCTTCAACAAAACAAATTATTCACTGAGAATCAACATGGATACTTGAAGGGTAAATCTACAACAACATGGTCAAGTTTATAGTTGATGGGTACGACAAACAGCTTTATACACAAGTAGCCTTTTGTGATCTATCTAAAGCTTTTGATTTCGTGAACCATAAAATACTTGAAGAAAAAACTGTACTTGAGTAACAAAACATCTGTACTCACCTGTCTTTTATACATACATGTGAATGTAAATACGAATTCGAAAGGAACATGGACATGCATAGGTACAACAGAAGACGTGACGTAGTTATATCTTATCACTGAATAGTAAAATCACAGTAAAGTGTTAATCACATGGCCATTATACTTTTTAATTTACTACCAGAACATCTAAAAAATCTGAACAGCACTCAGTTTAAAAGAAAAATGAAAAAAATTGCAATGAAGGGAGAATTCTATAATCTGGAAGAGTTTAGAATATTCAAGAAGAACAATATATTATAACAGTTGCTATTTATATTACATAATTAGAATTATCGTTCTTCAACATACTTTTGTGACCTGATTTACCTATTCCTTCACCTCTGGACAATATTTTAGACCAAAAGTCATAGTAACAGCGATAATGATGGCCTGGATCATAGCCCAGGTACCAATGGCCCTAAACTTTTCTCTCAATCAGACTTGAACTTGATTTAGTACAAGATCTGGGCCTGTCCCTTTTTTTACAAAAGAGGGTGAACTAGTTTTCTACAATAATGTACCTGGATGAACCTGTATGAACCAGAGGAATAGAAACTTTTCATTTATCATAAAAAAAACATGTCAGTTCATTCCAACTTTTACAATTATTAAATTTTGCAGATGCAAATAAACAAAATAAATCATTTTGAGTCGCAATAGCATGCAAAAAAAAATAAAAAGACTTACCGTTTCCTCGCCGAACTGCAACATTTTTTCTCCATAGGATAACACATAAAGTCAGTGAAGAAAAGGTCAATCAAGAAACAGGAATCAGGACAAAAAGGATCTTACCACGTTCTTCTAAAGCTACAAACCAAAAAAAAAAATAAATGGAATAACTTTTATTTTTGAAAAACATGTTTTAAATACATTTTCATATAGTAAAAACTTCATATATATAAAATAATATATTCTACGTTAAGCATAAAATATTGCACTGGTAAAAGTATCACAAACTTATATTATTTAAAAGCTGAATTTCCCTCGAACCTTAAAGTATCCCAAAGCGTTCCTGTTGTGTATAATCGAGCCAATTGAGAAGTAGTTTTCTAGAATTATGTCCTTGTGGTGTATTATGCAGGGAGGTTCGCCCTTCAACCGCCGCCCGTCTAGGTCTGTTATGACGCCGCAAACAGCTTTGATGAACTCCCTGATGTCGTACAGCTTCTTCTGCTCTTCGCTTGTGCACTCCTTGTGGAACATCAACGGGTGGGAGGTGAACGTCGCAAGCGGAATTTTGCTGCAGAATGGGTTCCATTTAGTACCAAAGTTCAAGGGCTGGTTTTTGTTCCACAGGAGCCTTATGCCGTACGTGTTTCTATTCCTGGAAAATGATGATACATCAGTGTTTACACACAAACTTTAGTTTTTGCTTTAATATAAAAATACCTAGATTGAAAGAGCTCGTAGAGCCCCCTCTCGCGAGTAGACCAGTTGAGGAATAAATAATTTTGTATGAGAGAAGACACACCATCCGCTATTCCCGATATTCGGCTGCGTTAAACAGCAGGAAAACATAGATTTTTAATCTTTTAGTTTAGTAGAAAATAGGGGGTACTTACGGCACGAGGGACTTGCTCGGGTAGACTAAATCTCCGATCAGCACGGTGTCCACTTCTTTCAAGTGGATTTTTTGGCATTCGATGCGTTTAAGCGCTATGAAATCGTATTTTACGACGACCACCGAGTTGGGCGTTAGGAGAACCAGCCGCTCTTTGTCCGTGTCCCAGAAGTGTATCTCCGTGAGCAGGAACACCCTAAGCAAAGGGCCGTCATCTTCCGAATCTAACAATTGGTCAGCGCATTCCTTCACGGCGTTCTCTATGACTCCATCGCGGAATATAAAGAAATCATTGGGGTTTTCTTCCAGTACGGAGGCGATCGTCGGTTGGATTTCTCCAGGCGTTATGGATCTCTTTTTCCAGAGGCAGTCCGTCACTGGAAGGAAGCAACACATATTTAACGGCGTAAAAGCAAAAAACTGATATGTTATCAG
>JAUIMW010001783.1:0-11764 GCA_033557785.1 Enochrus cinctus
TTTTATATTTTGTAGAAGTATAAGATTGAATAAAAAAAATGAAATAGTTCCTAAGCTTAAATCCCTTAAATTGTATTGTAATTACTTTAATATTATTTTTAATGTAAGGGTTGCCACTTTCTAAATTATTTATCTTTTGTCACTTGCTGTAAACTAAAGAAAAAAAAGTAAAATAATTAACAACAGTTACATTAAATTGCGATAACTTCATCACTAATTTAGGCTTCCGCTAGTAGCAATAAAATTAAATTAGTAAACCTCTTTCACAAGTCGTCCATCGCACCATCAAAATTAATATAAGGGCATTTGATTTATACCCAGACAACTTCTTGTATAGAGTTATAATCTAAATTACTGCGGTTGTGCTCGAGTTCTCTAAACGAGGAAATATATGCCGTACTAGATGCAAGGCTTCACGCTCAACATCCTCAGTTGTGGGTGTATATAATTTACCCTTGGGTGCCATAATATCTGTATGAATGGAGTTTTCCGAAATAAAATTAATTTCATTTAGCACAATGCCGGCCTTCCGTAAAGACGAGGTTTGCGCCTCGATTGCTGAAGTTTTCGCCGGGAAGGAGAAAAGCATGTTATGGACGTTTTCAAAGGGATTAACGTTTCACTTTATGGAGGGCTTAGGGACAGTTTGATGTTGTTTAAAGCAGGTTTTCCCCGAGTTTCGTTAAAGTTATATTTCATGTATATATTCTGTATAGCGTACCTTTATGTGACTGGTTCTGGACTACATATTGGAGAAATTAATTTCAAAAGCTTTTGTTTTCAATGTCATTTGCATACATTTAAACTTTATATAAATTTCCTGTTTAACAAGGATATTGTGTTATATTTAGTAATTTCAATATTATTCCACTTATTATTTTGAATGTTTTATATTCATAGAATGTATATATTTAGGTGAAAAATTGTGAAACTAAGAGAACAAAAGACGGATAGATATAAAAATGTATTCTTAAGAAACCATTATTTATCTCGGTGAATATATCCCATTTGTCCGTTGGACATGCTGTTGACAATCTTATTACATAAATATTTGTGATGTGAATATTGTAGTGCCACCTTTATCACGGTGATATCAAACTAAAGAGCTATATAGATGCAAAAAGAAACAAGTATATTTCAGAAGTGATTTACAACTGACAATGATTTATTTGCATGAAGAATCCGTGAGAGGGTTCAGTCGTTCCAAATGCTAAGCTCCTGTTGAAGGGACCTGCACTGGTCCCCGAGGAGGGGCGTTTTTATAGAACCACCGCTTTGCGTCCAAGAATTTCGTTTTTAAAATCTCACTTGTATACAAGCATGCATTTGAAATATTTCTGAACGTAAGCGATTTATTATTGTAAGTTTTATATTTGTAGTTTCTTAATAAATTTTAATCGAATTTATACCAATGTGTAATCTAATAAAACTTAAAAAAATGCAACAAAAGTATGATGCAGCTGGCACCATCCTCAAAATTCTCAGTTAGTATTCCTATTTTCGTAATATTTTCGCATAGAAAGACATAAATTTTTATTTTTATGCTTACCGGTTGATATGGGGAGAGGGCAGCGTTTTGTAGTACATTCCACCAAAGAATCCAGAGCGCTTCTATTCTTGCTCAAGAAATATTTGATGGCATTCCCATTGCTGAAAGGGAGTATAAATAATCATATTTTTAATATTACTCCTGAGATGCGGGGCAACGTATGTTCTACATTCTAGCTATAGTGCAGGCTAACCCGACGCATGCACTTCACTAAGGGGTTCCATTATTCTTTATTACATAAATATCATGCTTTATATGATGCTACTCATACAGAATTCACATTATGATTGTTAGTAGCAAACTTGCCAGGGTTAAAGGTGATTTATTTGTTAGATCTTCTAAATAAGTTATTTTAGTGTGTCCCATATTTCTGATAGCATGTACCTTGCATGCATAATTAATCAGTTACATCAGATTTATGCACTTCCTGAAGGGGTTTCGGCGGTTTTTAGGCTTACAGGCATAGAAAAATAAACAATAAAAATATGAACTTTACGTGAAAACGGCTTTGCGTCGTAATTTATAGCTTAAAAGTTGGGTGTCTGCAGTACTTAAATCTTTCAGTTAACTGTTTGAATTGCGTTTCGTTAGATCTTTAATTTAACCGCCACAGCTACTAAAATTAAATTTAGCACGTCAGTAATGTAATATAATTTCATAAAAAATAAACTGAGGGGTAGTTACAGCGGTATTGCACGAAGATATTCGTGACTAACAGCTTAATTATAATGATACATGCCATTAACTTTATGAAACTGTTAGTGCCGGAATAATTGATAATATTTTTATCAATCGAAATTTTCTTTTTATTGTAGTCTTTTTATAACACCTATATATCCATTGTTTCATGCTTTTTTGAAATTGCTGTAAAATAATACACTGATCAATTAGTAAACATGATAGTTTTCGAAATAGACGTAAAAGGTAGCATGGAAAATTGCACAATAACAATATATCTGAAACAAAAGTGCTTTAACAAGGACAATAATTTGGCAAAGACTATTTATTTGTCTAGTAGGATGCAATTGAATCCAATTTACCGGACGGAATAACCTTTTCCGGGATTGCAGCTGAGCTTTTTGTGCAACTCTCCACGGACATGTTTATAGATGGAGGAAATTATTATAATAATTTATCGGCAGTTACGATCCGCATAGTCGCGGCTGTAAATCGGATTAGAGTCCGAGAGCTGGGCTGTGCATATAAAATTCGAAAATATCCAAATTTATAGGCCCACTAAAAATCGTTATTAAGCGGACAGCACATAAAGGCTCTGCTGCTGGAAATACTGCACAAAAACATTGTTCTACACAGGGTTATTAACTGCTGTATGCATTTGGTGTATTGCACAGGTCACCTTTATTTTGGGCCTGATAAACATGCATATAACATGGATCATTACTTTTCAATTTACTGCAGCCAGATTAAACAATAAATTGTCTGAACCGAACGAACACGAGTAAACAAAAACATTCGTGTTTTCCTATTTTTCTACGTTTACCCCTGCATATATTTTACGCAAATAAGAACTTTGTAATGGCTGTGACAAAATTACAAAGCATGAAGCATACTTGCTGGTTTGGTGGAGGCGCTAAACTACATTCGAGGAAAACGACGAAATTTTAGTAATTTACACGACTACGAAAAAACTTAAGTGGGACATTAATAACACTGGCATAAAAATTACAAGTAATAAATGAAATTTTTGCTCTAAAAAGGACCGACAAGGGTTCATTAATTTAATTATTTAAGACTAATGAGGGAGTGTATCTTACATGCAAGTGATGCTAAAAAATTAAAGAAGTACTTAAAAGTGGATATAGAAAGAAAAACTTCCATTAACTTTGATGTTCTTTAGCATTAAATTTCTAGCGCCTTAATCTTTTATTTGAAATGGGCTCTAAGAAAGAAACGTTAATTATATTTGAGCTGTTAAAGTTGGAAGTGTCGTTATCCGAAACCTTAATTTGAAACGAAGGAAAGAAAAACACAATTCCATTAAGACAAAAGGGACATGCGATGCATGGTTAACTCTGAGTAAAGTTGAAAAACTACTTGATAACTTTATAAATACACACATATATAGAATGTGCGCAATGTTTACAGATTCAGGTGCTCTTTCGGATGTATATTTCAGTGAGTCAGACATTCCATTATTGTGATCGATATGGAGTGGGGATTGGGTCGCAGCTACCAGAGATGGACGGAGGACGGCGCCCGCCCCTGCCAAGCCCGCACTACTACATCGGCAATGTTCCCCAAGGGATGCTCAAAACTAAGCACCGTCTACGCCATTGTCTCTAAATTTTCTTTTTAGCGTAGGAGAGAAAGGTCACGTTCAAATTGCCTCAACGAATTAACGGATACGCTGTCTCCCGTTAATAACTATAACCTTATTATTATGAAATGGCTTTATAGGATAATGGCTAGCGGTTATTATGCCCTCTTATAAAACCTGCACCTACTTCACAAGCATGTCAGAGAAAATTGCTTGGCTGTAAATTAACGTCGAACCCTTAATTGAAAATAGTTTACGCAAAAAATTTTGAGCTTTCGAAGAGAAGTACCAGGGAAAGTTTTTCTCACTTTCAGACTTGATGCTAGTGTGACAAAAAGCTTTACAGTCAATGAATCATTTTGAACAGGGCCAATTTTTATGACGCCGGGCTAGGGATTAATTATGTAGTAAATGAATCGAAAAAATTAAATCAAAACATAGTTTCATAGGGACTGCAATCGATTTCAGTGATAAGCTATATTAATTTTATACTTTCCGACCATTTTGTTATTATATTTTATTTGTTTCAAGTCCAGTGGCTTACATTTTTTTCGTGATTTCAACTGAACATTATGTTTGGTTATGTTAAACATATCCCACATTTATTAACAACTTATTTTTACTCCTCCGTAAATTTGTACACCTCCAAAAAAAAAAAAATACTTTTTTAATTAAAAGATGTAGCAATAATTGCGCTTACCATTAACTGCGTTTATGAGTTGTTTTTAAATGAAATGCAGAATACGATGCTCAATTAGTAGTTTACCCAGATCGCGGACGTCCTTAACAGCAGCTAATTTATTTCGACAGATAAAATACTCAAACGGTTCTGACATTCGCGCCCTAAAATTGACAACATTTTTAAATATTTATCAGCCTACAACGATAACAGTAACGCAAAAGCACCAATGTCAGACTGAAACACCCCAGGTCATATAAATTTTCAGTAATTTAAAAAAACTTTCAGAAGTGGTCGGATGTGTAGAAGAAACTCTGAACGCCTGGCATAATTACCAATATCATAATTAATAGTAAAAAAATCAGAAGGGATTCTTGAGGAATCTCAGACATGGCATCCCGACGCACTTTGACTTACAGTTATTAAGAGTCCATGTCCATGTCCATGCTACTTTCGAATGATTCTTTCGATTTTACCTGTAAAAAATCATAATTCATAAATAATTTGGTGCAAGTGGAGAGAAATGGCATTTGTCTACAATTTTTGACTGAATGAATGGCGAATGAATACAAAATAATATTAATATTGGGGTCTAACCATCACTACTTTAATTTTTAATAAGATGTGATCTGAATCGTGAATTTTTGATAAATAGTAACTGCGAGCAGAGACAATACCGCGGGGTTTACCAAGGAGGTATGCCCAAAAGCGTTTTGATATTAGTATGAACATCATTTTTTACATTATTTATGTGTTTTTTCATAATGACGGTTTAATCTGAGCGTAGATGTGAAAAAGAAACATATTCTAAAATATTATTGATTTCATTTAAATTTTCTTAGTTTGACGGTCTAGTTAGTAAAGCATGCAGGTCGCTGGCTTCTTTTAATAGTCTTAATTGGAATATATTTATCAAGAATTACATTGGTGATTCTAAAAAATATTTAGACGGAACTGTTTATTCTAGTTTAACCAATGTATAATCGGAATTTTTAAAGTTGGTATAAACCGAAATTCAATAAAAAGTCAATCAAATCACTTTCACTTACTGCTTATTTTTTTGTATTTGACTCGTAATTTGTTGATTCAATTTTTTCCATAAGTAATTCAAAATTCTATCGAAATTGGTTCACAAAGATTTTTTATTTAGCTATATAGTTCTTAGAAAGCTCTATTATTACCAGTGATTCACATGTTGCTACTTCAGTTCGTTTTTATATCGTTTCATTTCTAATGCGATCTATTCTTGATATACAGCTGCTTCATCTTCAAAAGTCGTTTGTTTTGCAATATGTTTTAGCTTTTGCCCAACTTCAGTTTAGATAGAAGTAGAATTGATGAGTCGTCTAGTGAATGCAGATTGTATTTTAGGCCACTTAATTTTCTCATAATTGTGCTCCCTGATTATATATTATATATAAAATTACAATAAAAATCTATGCATCTGTACTATTCCCTACATTTTACTTAAAGAAGTTATTTCAGCTTTCTCATCTCCTCATTAAAAGTTTGACCTTTTTATGTGCAGCAATAAATATCTCTTTCTGACCTCGACATTCTTTGTTAACGCCTTTGTATATGTGAACATAATTGTTAACATCTTCAATTTCTCTGCGTTTCTTTTTGGCTTCTTAGGACTATTAAATCTAATTTATGTTGATCTATGGTTTTAGTGTTTGTTTGGTTGAGTTTGCCAAGTTGTTGATTTGTTCCCATCAGAGTTTCGAGAGTGAGTGCGTGGAATTTTTACATTTTAGATTTTTTAGCGGTATATTCATTTATTTTCTTCGTAAAAGTATCTGGTAATATTTTCTGATGTTTTAACTTTCATGACATAACTATTTTATATTTATTATGAATAATTAAGATATTTTATTAATTTATAAGCTGTCTACACAAAACAATGGTAAAAGGCAAGGGGCATAATTTTATAAAAATCATAATAAGAGAAACGTGAATTTATTGTACTAAAAAATTAATTAAAATTAAAACTAGTAAGTATCTAGCTCTTAATTTGCCTCTTCACAAAATGTCAGAACATATTCCGAAAGAGCTTTTTGCCCTAATAGTTAATTTATACGCAGGTTGTTTATTTTGTGGGCAGCAACATACTCAGAAGCAAATTGTTACAAAAAACATACACCACGAATAACAAGCAAACATGAAGGCGTGTGACAATCAGTTTTTAGTTAGAGAACGAAGCAGCAACAAATAGAAGCCCAGAGGGATTCGTTAGTCCAATCTATTTCCGTCCTAAACGTACGTAGCGCCTGGTAAATTAGAATGCAGGGTCAGAGTTGTTCTCTCCCCTTATAAATCTGGGAATTAACATGGGAAGCGACCGCTGATTGCCCGTAGCGTATACTTCTATGTACTGATCCTACGGTCATCCTGTGACCTACGGTTTCAGTCTGCCGTGACTTCATCCTAATGTTTGTGGCTGCTGAGAACGAGGGAAAACGGCAGACGCACTGAGGGCACTCGCACGAAACTGGCAAAGTTCCGCGTGATAAGAAGCACCCTTGGGACACAACACTAGTTTTTACTTTAACCAGTGGTCTTTTGCGTAGTATATATTCATTAGTAAATGGGCTATGGTCGAGATACTGGCGCTTCCTGTTTTGCTTGACTGCCAAAATGAATGTTTCTTATCAACCACTCTTTCAAATACACTCCATTGGGGTACCTTCGAATCAATTTCATGTTTGAAGGCTGTAGATAAAAGTTTTTCGCATCAAGTTATCAAAGAGACGTTCTTTCGTTTTAGGATATTGAGGGTTTTGAATGCTGTCTTTGAATTTAAAAAAAAAGATCCAGCCCTTGTTACAAAATATGCACGAAACATAAGAAAAAACTCAAGTTTAATTAAAAAAAGTTCAATGTTCATTTAAACCGTCATTAATTTTATATTTCGTGCTTTTTTTTATTTTAGGAAAGGTTCAATTAATTTTTTACAAGAAAAGTTGCTGATAGAGCACGCCAAGATTTTTTGTTCTTAGATTAAAATTTGCATTCGCCGCTACCAGTTCCCGAAATTGCGCCTTACTTCGGTTATTTTTAAGCGAATTATCGGGAACTTATCTTTGCAATTAAATTAAACAATTACCATATAAAAGGCCTCGTTACATAGTTCCCGTATATACGTACGAGGGCGCATCAGATAACCGCCGCTATCTCAGAAGCTATGAAGATGGTCACGAAACTCTCTATGCATGGTGTAAATCAGTTCTATCTTTCGTGCATCTTTTGTCTGCGTTAAGGTAGCATTTTTCACTTTGCTATCTAGAGAACGCGCGCGCGACAAAGACCACGTCACGCATACTGAAATTGCCTTCTTTTACATAGGAATTTATGTGTATTGTAACGTCCCGGACCACCTTTGTCCGAAATTGTATGCGTCCTAAGAGAAATTTATTAATGTAAAACACAGAGAATTACTTAGGTTAATCGCACAATAAAGCACAATGCTTTTTTTGTTGGTGTTTATTTACGATGTGTAACCGGAATAAATCTTCTCCCAAAATAGTACTTCTGGAAGCGGCTCCTTCAAGCTTATCATGTAAACTACAAATTACTAGCTTGGCCTTGTTCCGTGTACACGTAAAAATTTATCTTTGCTACGTCACTTGCCACCCTTGCAGAGTTCAGGAGAAATATTCAGAGCTTCTACCAGGACTTCATTTCAGGAACTCATATTTTTAGTAAGGTAAAAACTAGAATATGAGAGGTATTCTTAAATATTTTATGTTCCACTCCAGTTTTTTGATATGCATGTCCCCTTCATATGCATACTATTAATAAGTTATTATTGCATAGGAGGTACTTATATATCTCAAAGATCATTTGTTGTTGTCAATGTAATTTGATGGGGTTGGAAGGAAATAACTCATTGAGATCTCTAGTGGTAACTTCACGGAAAATGTTTTTTAATTTATCACGCACATAAATCTTTAAAGAATTTTTTTTAAGATCCCATTTAGTAGCTTTGCACGTTTGGCAATGTCTGCTTCAAGGGATGAGGTCGATGTTAGAAAGTTATTTTTCTATTTGCCATTGTTAGTGCTAAATTGTGATTAACATTGACTAGTTTATCTTCAATCAGACTACTAATGGTTCTGGCAATTTTAGTAGGTAATTAATTTCATCTTCATATGAAGAAAATTGTTAATTTTATGTTCTTAATTTTTTATAACAAAATTATTATTATAAAAAAATTTATTAATACATGTGTAGTTTTTCGGGTAGCACTATGAATTGTCGGATGAAAGTTATATTCCAGAAGCATGTTCAACATTTGCTTCTTCTCTTTACTTTCCTTAAGAAGGTTAACATTTGTGTCACTACACTCTATTAATATTTCAACATAATGATATAACCTTAATTCATTAAATTTATTGAAGAATAAGTTGTAACTTGAGTTGGGTGTCCAAGAAACACATGCAATAACCAGTTTTTTATTGTCCATTGTACCATAAGCAACTGTTGCTCCAAAATTGGAATCTATGCTGCCATTGTATAACATTTTTTCCAAACCTAAATTGTATTTAGCCAATATGCCAACACCTGCTCTTTTTCATTTGTTGTCCCATGTGCGACAATAAGTTTGTATCTGTTTACTTTAATATAACTACAGCTTATTACATTCACCCGATCTTTTAAGATACAAATTATATTTGGAGCAATTTTTTCTAAGAGCACCTTCATTGGTTGGGTGGAATATCTCTTGTTGAGTATTCTTTTTGAAAGCAACAGTTTGTATCTTCATCTGTTTTCTAGTTGCATTAATATCTTTTACTGCATTTCCTGAGTCTTTACTGTTTCTTTTATGCAGAGTAAATTTCAAAATGATAATATAAGTTTATTATGTTGCTACACTATATATTTTAAGAAAAAGAAGTAAGTTGAAAATGCTTTTATTAATCTTTTATATATTCCATGACTGAAAGAGTGAACATATTTTAATTAAGATACTTTTTAATTTATTTATAAGGAAGAAAGTTTGTACCTAAATAACTTCTTAAAGACTAATTAATGATTAAAAAACTATAAAAGTCCTTACATTTTTAAACTTAATTCAAGGATTTAAGTAAATATTTCATTAAATGCACAGGGAGGAGAGAAAAAATGTAACCTATCTTATTGGCTTTCCCCTTGAGTTTTTCAGTTAATAGGGACTAAAATCGGTCAGATTTTCATACTTCACCAATTTCTATACTTAAATCAAACGTTTTCAACCTTTGAAAATAATAAAACAGTTTAAAAACTACTACTAATGGATATAAAACATCAGCAATTTACAATAGTGGAATGTCCGGACGTCGACGACGAGTTCCACAGGGCGACACGAATTAACTGTCAGCAGGGTATTTCCCACGTTTCGTTATCAGATTTTCTATGGTGATTCCAAAGTATTTTGTGCCTTTTATCACAGGGACTATGTGTATTGTAATTAAAATGCCGTCTTGTTTCACAATTTTTCAAACATTAAATTATTGTTCCGTTGTTTTAAGCTCCTAAGGCGTCCTGTAAAAGATCTCTCACAATACTGCGCATTGTAGCGAGAGAACGTCTCATAGGACGTTTTCTGAAGGTATTTACATTTAAATTCCTTAAAATAAAGTACATAATATTTCCCAAACAATTTTGTTAGCGTCCATAATGCGTTCATAAAGCCAAAAACCACTCGCACCTTATGAGTTTCATGTTTCACAATAAAATATTAACGATTCCGGAGTTCTTAATGTTCGCTGGGACAAAGTGTATCAGTACGACCTAGTTTCTCAAGAGGCAACTGCACCATTAAACCTGATTAAAACCTTTTGTCGGTTTAAGTATGCCCTACAGCCAGGAAAGTTCCGTATTGTTTAAGGGCCCACGAGCCTTAGAACTACTCGAGATAAACATAGATCTTTGTCTGTGCACAATGCAACCGCAGACCACACCGGATTTAATTGCGTTAATAATAAAAAGAGACGCTCCTTGCGTCCCTTCCGATTTTGCTTTTCTACCCAGATACGAAATGTTTAAATGGATTCCTTCAGCTTAAAGAGGACCTATTAGTATTTCACTTTCGAGCACTCAGATTAATTAAATGAGGAATACCTTAAAACTTTCTCCCTAAAACATTTTTATTTAATGCTTTTAACGAAACATTTACGTTCACGTTTCTTTAGTTATTTTGCAGCTAAGGTCTCATAATAACACTCAGTTTTAATAAAAAGAAATCTATATTTAAAGCACATTAGGGCCGTAATTTCGTAGCGCGATCAAAGCGGAGCTTATAATATGAAAATGATTAGTGGAGCTTTGTAGTACAAGAGAAAGGAAGGGAGTATGAAAAATAGAAAACCTGTCACATAAAGCAACCGCCTTGGTTGGGAGTGATCTGTGTCCCCGAGTAGTCTAAACATTAAAGAGGGCGGGAGAAAAGGACACTTTTGATGTAGGTTTTTGCTAAATGACGCCGCTGACCCGTCATGATCCTTCTTTGGAACAAATATCCAAGGCAAGATCGACTGCGGACATAAATATTAAAAAATATGTAGGGCAGATCTTTTTGCATTTATAAATCATGGGTGTGTTGCAAACACTAGACCCCTGTCCACCAGGAAAATTGAAAATATATCTTAGATGTATAAATGTAACTGTTATAATTTATGAGGCCGTTAAAGAAAATAATTTGTTTTTATAGAGTGAGAACCGGGGTCGTTTCTGGGTGAGCGTATCGAAACGAGGTAGGATTAACCGTAGCTAAAGGATAATACCTACGCGTCCTAAATACAGGCCAGAAAGTTTATTATTAATTAAAGGTTTGCTGCTAACGAATGCTCTCAAGGGTTACTATCTAATCGGGAAAGAGTACACATAATCGACAGAGTACACACACAAAGGCACCCAGTGTGTGCTTTGAGAGGAGAACAGACAACTTCAGCAAAGCCTTTGTCCTATTTTCAGATAAATATACTATATTACATTATCTAGTAGGGTTGTTTGCTTTAGCAGAGGGCAATTGTTGGTCAAGCCTACCATTATCTAAATAGTATGGCCCATTAACCCCTTAATTCTTAGTGCAGACATGCGTAGTGTAATGAACCGGATGGACAAATATGTATCTACATTAATCAAACGTCCAAATATTATGAGATTCTCTTGAGTAATATGTTTTTTTTTTGTGTTTCAGGTATGGGGAAGATTATTTTCAATTAACTGTTAAATACAGTAAGTGCTTTTTTATATGTATTTTTAGTTTTATTATTTT
>JAUIMW010001784.1:0-11761 GCA_033557785.1 Enochrus cinctus
TTCATCTTTTTGTATAGTTTTTATTTCATTTTAATATAGGGCTACTTACTCAATTTTAACAATAAAAGAAGACCATCGGGGATCTGGTGGACATGGAATTTCTCCCAAGTACTCTGCTTCCTTCATTTTTCCTGATGTTTGTTAACATTATGTTGTGAATTATTTAGATTTTTAAAACATTAGTTGGCAGTATATAAATAGCAGCGTACCTGGAGGACATTCCATGTCCCCCAGACCCCCTGGTGTTCATCTTTTTGTATAGTTTTTATTTCATTTTAATATAGGGCTACTTACTCAATTTTAACAATAAAAGAAGACCATCAGAGTTCTGGTTGACATGGAATTTCTCCCAAGTACTCTGCTTCCTTCGTTTTTCCTGATGTTTGTCAACATCATGTTGTGAATTATTTAGATTTTTAAAACATTACTTGAAAGTATATATAGCAGTGTACAGTGTGAACATTCTATGTTCCCAGACCCTCCGGTGGTCTTTAATTTATGTTCTTTTTTATTCTTTTGCAATAAAAGATAACTGATTATTAACAATAAAAGGGTCTGGGAGACATGGAATGTCCTACAGGTACTTCGCTTCGTACGTTTTTCCTGTTGTTTAATAAAACATAAATAGAGAATTACTAGATTTTTAAAAGAATAAAACATTAATTGGAAGTACATAGGTGCACCTGGAGAACATATCATATTGTTCAGATTAATTGCTACCTACGTACTCTTAATTATGTTCATCAGTTAAGGTAAGAGGTATGAGGTCTTCAAGTTTAGACAACTTTTACTTGTTAAATCTCATGATAAAAAAGGAAGATCAGAAGATTTCCCAACATACACACATGTAAAGAGTAGTATAACTACCACCACTGGTGATTCTTTTATATCAGCTGATTCTCCAGAATTAAAAAATGATTTGGGGGATATGAAATGACCTCCATATACTTAGAGAAATTTATAGTATTATCAAGGTTCTTTAACACAATTAAGAGTACGTACTGGTGACTCCTTTTATCTTATTTTTACTCTAATCCAATAGAAGAATGCTTGTGGATGACTTGAGATATCGTCCATCTTTTATTATTGGATAGCTAAAGAAATGAAGAAGTCTGCCTTCTGATTTTTAAACAGAATAAGGAGTATGTAAATAACCATGTCTTTCTGACTTCTTGATGGTTCTTCTATGTAGTTTTAATACTATTGCAATAAATGGATATTCAATGATAATAAACTTTTCAAGATTTTTAAATATCAATTATGAGTATTCAGATAACGGAACACTTGCAGGACAATCCAGATCCTCCAGGTTCGGGATGTAATTTTTTATTTTGTTTTTTAATTTATTCTAAACAGAAGGATATTTTTAACTATAAAAGGAGAACTACCAGATATTCGTATTGGTTGCTTGAACTTAGAATGTTATCAAGATGTCCGAACAAAATTACGACTAGGTAATGTACATAAAGGACATTCCATGTTCCCCAGAGTGTTTCTTTTCATCTTATTTCTTACTCTGTTCAATAAAAGGATATAAGGAATTTTCTGAATTTTATCAATGAACGAAGAACCACTAAGGAATCTGGAAAACGTGAATGCTCTTCTTATTGGTACTATCAAGAACGTATGTACCTGGAAAATATTCGATGATGGTTCGTTTTTTATGCTGCATTAACTCTATTCCAAAATGAGATATTCACTGCATTTTGTCAATAAAATAATGAACACCACGAGTTCTTAGGCATGTGGAAAGTTCCCCAGGTAAAATAAAAAATGAATTTCTTAAGATTACTTGAACTTAAATTAAGAGTGTCAAGACCTTTAAATATAATTAGTACGTGGAGGACATTCCATGTTTCCCTGGTCCCCAGGTGTTTCCTCTATTGTGAAGTTTTTAGTAGATTCCAAAAATGGATTCCCCAGCTTTTTAACAATAAAAGGAGGACCACCAGAGGTCTAGGGTATATGGAAGGCCCTTCATGTGCTTCTGTTTTTACATTTTGCCCATTAATTGGTAAAACATACAAATTACCAGAACTCAAGATTTTTGAGTATCAATAATTAATTTATAGATAGCAGCGTACCAGGTGGTCATTCACATTCCATTCAACAAAGAGTTCTTAATCTATTATTAATAATAAAAAAAAAACACTACCGATGGTTTTAGGGCATGGAATATCCTTCAGGTAGTCCATAGTCCTTTCTTATTTAGCTAAAAATCTTGATAATACTTTCAATTTCTCTAAGTTCAAACAACCAATTAGAAAATTCGCAGAGTGCCTGGAAAACCTTCCATGTTTACCGGACAACCTGGTAGTTTTTGGTTTATTGTTAAAAACCAGTGAATATTCCTTTGTTGCCTTAGTATAAATATAGAAAGAAAACCACATTCCATGCCTCCTAGTCCTCCTGGGGGACATGGAATGTCTACCAGGTATCCTACTCCTTAAGTATTTTTCATTGATTTGTAAGACTACTACATGTTCTCTTCGACGTTCTCATATATGATTAGAGGGCTGCTTGTGCTTGTTTCCTTATGTTTAAAAAACCAATAATAAGAGAGTAGTTCACAGAGTATAGAATGTCCATTCTATGGCCTCCCTGGTTGTTCTTCTTTATAGTTAAGAATCAGTAAATATCTTTTTATTGGAATAGAGTAAAAAAAAACAAGAAAAAAGAAACACCTTCTTCGTCTTCCAATCTATTGACCATGATACCTTTTCTTAAGAAAAAACGTTTGAGTGTCCATTTGAAACAATTCAATACATCAAGCAGCAATAAAAAGTCGATAAAAGTCACATAATAAAATAGTTAAGTTTCATAGAATACCAAGTAGCCAAGTAGCTAAACGGTTTTAAAGCACTCAGGTAGAGATAAATTACAGGTAAAACCAAAATATTTTTAATAGAATAGGTACTACTGGATTACCAGCGTTTAAAAATTTCCTTCAATTTCACCCTTACTGCAATTATATACCCTCTTGTACCTCTTGTGCATATCAAAATAACAGTCCGTTTAGTACCATAGAAGATGTTACTTTTGGGTAGTTCCTCAAGGATCGTTGAGTTTACACATTTCCAATAACCACAAGAGCTACAATTAACGATTTTCTATTAATTCCAGGTTTAACGAAGCCCCAAGGGAGTTCACTCTCGACTCCAATTCCGGCGAAATAAAAACAAACACCATACTAGACCGGGAAACCCTGAAAAACGACCGGTATGATTTGGTGGTACTTTCTAGCCAACCCACTTATCCAATCGAAGTCAGGATAATAGTCATAGATATCAACGACAACCGTCCAGAGTTTCCCGAGCCAAGCATAGCTGTGTCGTTCTCCGAGAGCGCAGCGGCTGGGACGAGACTCCTTCTGGACGCAGCCACCGACAAGGACATAGGTCCTAACGGGATATCAGAGGACTACAAAATAATAGACGGAAACAAAGACAATAAATTCAAGCTCTTAGTAACCGCCAACCCCACCGGCGAGACCTCCTATTTGCATCTAGAAACAACGGGGAAGCTAGACAGGGAAACCCAAGGGTTTTACATCTTGAATATCAGTGCCAAAGATGGTGGTACCCCGCCCAAGTATGGGTACCTCCAAGTCAACGTAACCATACTTGATGTAAACGACAACCCTCCCATTTTCGACCACAGCGACTACACGGTCAGTCTCAATGAAAGCGTACCTCCAGGTACGCAAGTCCTCCAGGTTATGGCCACCGATAACGACTTGGGAGATAACGCCAAAATAACGTACTACCTCTCAGACACGGAGCGCCAATTTTCCGTGGACCCCGAAACCGGTTTTATTTCAACAACCGAACCCTTGGAGTGCCCCCAGCAAAACTGTCCTACTTCCTCAAAACCTTCTGGGGAAGGCTGCCAGAAAAGCTGCGTGTTTACGGTCTTCGCGCGCGACCACGGATCCCCGCGCCAAGATGGACGAACTTACGTCACCGTAAACCTGGAGGACGCCAACGACCACAACCCAGTGATTCGCTTCCAGTATTTCCCGACCACTGCAGGGTTCGCTACAGTCGACGAAAACGCCGCAAACGGTTCGGTGGTTGCGGCTGTTTCAGTCGTGGACCAAGACGAGGGTTTGAACGGCCAAACAGACGTTAGAATTGTCTCAGGAAACGAAAGAAACCACTTCAGGCTTGATTACGCCCACAGCTTCGATATAGTCAGGGTGAATGGGGTCTTGGACAGAGAAGAAATCAGCAAGTACAATTTGACGGTCGTCGCGACAGATAGAGGTACTCCCCCGAGAACCTCAACCGCTTTTCTGATCATCCACGTGAACGACATCAACGACCACGAGCCTGTCTTCGGAAAGAGCGAGTACTCCTCAATTTTATCCGAGCTTGCTCCACCTGGAACGTACGTGGCCGGAATAACAGCTACAGACGAAGACAGCGGGGTAAATTCCCAAATTTTCTACGCGTTTGTATCTGGGAACGACCAAAGCTGGTTCGACATCAACTCAGAATCGGGGTTGATCACTACCAGGTCGGCTTTAGACAGGGAAGTACAAGGGACTGTCGAATTGAACATTTCAGCGAGAGACGGAGGACCCAACCCCAAATGGGCCTACACCCAGTTAAAAGTCACCATCTTGGACGAAAACGACGAGGCTCCCTCGTTCTTGCAAGACAGCCTCAATGTCAGCTTGTCGGAGAGCTCAGCGCCCGGAACTCTGGTCGCCTTGTTAACGGCTTCCGATCACGATCAAGGTAAGAAAGCTTCGCCCACGTTTCTCCAAGTTACTTAACGCCTCTTTCAATTCCAGGTACTAATGGTTCTGTCACGTACACTCTGCACCCTAGCGTGGATCAAATGTACCCGAACACCTTCCAGCTCGACCCAACAACAGGCGAACTCACCACCAAAACCAACCTGGACCGCGAAACCATTCCGAAATACAGCCTGAAAATAATAGCTCGGGACCAAGGGGTTCCACCCCAGTCCAGCACGGCCACCGTGGACATAACAATCCTGGATATAAACGACAACACCCCCGAGTTCTACCCCCAGAAATACTTCCAGCCTATTAGCGAAAATACGTCGACCGGTACGTCCCTCCTAAAGATAACCGCGACCGACAAGGACTCCGGAGAAAACTCCTTGATAACGTACAACCTCGAAACTGGGGGCGAAGGAATCTTCTCCGTGGACGCCTGGTCAGGAATAGTTATCCTAAGAGGTCGCCTCACGAAACCTCTGTATAAACTAAATGTGTCTGCTCGCGACCACGGGGATAAAAGAGCTGTAGAAGACGCCACCGTGGAAATCATCAAAGAAAGCTACATGCAGGAATTGTCCTTCGAAAACTACAGCTACGAGTTCCAAATTTCTGAAAACTCCGAAATAGGCAAAGAGGTGGGAAAAGTTCGCGTTAAAACCAGGGGGGAAACCACCGAGTATTTCATTGTGTACGGAGACCCAAACCACGACTTTAAAATAGACCAACAGACTGGAAAGGTATCAGTGAACAAGTTGGTAGATCGCGAGAAGACTCCTGTGTATACGCTGACGGTTATATGCAGGGCTGGGCTTTCGTTTGGTCGCACGAACGTGATCGTGAACGTGCTGGATATAAACGACAACAAACCTAAGTTCGCGCGGGACCGCGAGGAGATAGTCCTGCTGGAGAATTCCGCTGTTGGCCAAGAAGTTTTCTTGGCGAGGGCCAGAGACGTCGACACCGGCGTTAACAGCAGGGTCACGTACAGCTTGACGCTGAACCCCAACGAACAATTCCGTATTTCCCAAGCTACGGGTGTCATATACTTGAACAAACCTATACGGGTTGAGCCTGGGACCGTTTTGGAAATAGAGGTGTCCGCTTTGGACGGGGGAAGCCCCCAGTTGAGCTCCAAGCTTTTGATAGCCATAACCATCCAGGATGTCAACGACCACACCCCGGTTTTCGATCACACTTCTTACGAGACTTCGCTGCTGGAATCGACGCCAGTGAATGATAGGTTCTTTTCGCTGAGTGCAAGCGACGCGGATCAAGGTTTGAACGCTAGAGTGACGTACGAAATAACCGAAGGAAACTCAGAGGGGAAGTTTGGGGTTTTCCCGGATGGGTTCTTGTACGTGAAGACTCCTTTGGACCGCGAGGAAAAGGACTACTACTCCCTTGTTATAACAGCTAAGGACATGGGGAGCCCTCCGAGGTCCAGCGAGGTACCCGTGGTGATCCACGTGATTGACCAGAACGACAACGCCCCGCAATTTACTAATAGCACCTTCACATTCTACATAAGCGAGAACGAGCCCCCGGATACTTTCGTGGGGAAACTTACGGCTATCGACAAAGACATTGGAAGGAACGCTGAGTTAACTTACTCTTTGATAAGTAACTCCCAGAATGACTTTTCGATTGACCCGAAGAACGGGTTCATAAAGACGTTGCATGTCTTCGACAGGGAGGATTTGGCTTTGAACCAGGCTTACATAACTCTGGAGGCGTCCGTAAGCGATAACGGGACGCCCAGGCTGAAGGATAAAGTTAAGATAAACGTGTATATAACGGACGTAAACGATAATAAGCCTAAGTTTTTGAGGACTCCTTACAAGGTGCAAATTTCGGAAGGATCTTCTTTAGGGACGCAGGTTTTGAGGCTCTTTACGACTGATGCCGATTCTGGGTTGAACGGGGATGTTTTTTATTCGATAACGGCGGGGAACGAGGAGCGCAAGTTTGATATTGATGAAGCTACGGGACAAATTATCCTCGCGAGGATGCTGGACAGGGAAACGACTTCCAAGTATACTTTAACCGTGCAAGCTACGGATGCTGGACTTACCCGGAGGCTTTCTTCAACCACCACTGTGTACATAGAAGTTTTGGATGAAAACGATTGCGCTCCGGAGTTCACCCAAACTGATGACGACCACAAACTTTCGGTGCTTGAAACTACTGGGATCAATACGCAGTTGGTGCAGTTCCAGGCGTTTGATTTGGATCTTGGGATGAATTCGGAGATAACGTTTTCGATAACGGCTGGGAACCGGCGGGACACCTTCCACGTGGATCCAACCACAGGGGCGCTCTACCTCCACAAGTCTTTGGATTTCGAAGACTTGAACTCGTATCAATTGAACATAACAGCTTCGGACAATGGGAACCCGAGGCTGTCGTCAACTATCACGTTTTATATTTCGGTGGAAGACGCAAACGACAACCCTCCTTCTTTTCCGAACACTGCGATAGTCCGTCAGATACGCGAAGGCATACCTGTTCACACCCCTATAGTGACGGTGACGGCTGAGGATCCGGATTCTGGGCTTAACGGACAAGTGACGTACTCTATTAACAAACAGGAGCCTTACGATTCCACGCGGTACTTTGGAATAAATACTTTGACTGGAGTTATTCATACGCTGCTTCCTATAGACCGGGAGACCATCGATACTTTCAGGTTGACGGTTGTAGCTACAGACCAGGCGCTTCCGATAACTTCGAGGCTTCAAGCTGAAAAGTTGGTGACTGTAATTGTTGAGGATATTAACGACAACGCCCCGATATTCGTGTCTATGAACGCTGCTTTGATGCCTTCGCAAAAAGGCTTCCTAAGCAGGGAGGGCTCTTTGGTGATGAACGTCTTCGCGAGGGACTTGGACAGTAGTACCAATGGCTTGGTTACTTACGATTTGATCTCAGGGAACACAGATCTATTTCACCTTCATCGGAGCACTGGAGCTTTGACTTTGCTGAAAAGGATTTCGAATCCTGAGCCTCGGTACCAACTGGCTATCAAAGCTACTGATGAAGCTGTGCAGTCGGAGCGTAAATCCACGGATGCTTACATTACCGTAATTTCTAGTGCGCCTGGTGGTAGCCACCAAGGGCCTAAGTTTGTTAGCGACAGTTTTTCCGGTAGTGTGTATGAGAACGAACCGGCCGGTACGAGCATCTTGACGGTTAGAGCTAGAGTGGACCATAGTGATGATGATGTGGAGTATTATGTGACAAACGTGACGGGTAGTGGAGTGCAAGTGGATAGACTTTTCGATATTGATACCAAGCTCGGTGTGCTGTCGACTGCTGCCGAATTGGATCGCGAGATGGGTGTGGCTACTTATGAAGTTGAAGTTTTTGCTATTGTGGTTGGAGGAGCGCTCAGGACTTCAAGCACTAAGGTGAGTCATATCCATTTAAGTTTCAACGACTACTAGTTACGTACGGAATATCATATTGGGGTGGTGTGCTTCGAAACAAAGCAATCTTCGTTTCTTGAGATTTTATTTTGCTAACGTACAATTTCCAAGTGATTGATAACAGAAAATTACGATACAAAGCGCCAGACGAAACGATTAATATTAATATACGCAATCCATAAAAAATTTAATGGCCTTTATTGTTATGATTGATAGCAACTTCCAGCTGTTTTATAGTAATAAGGTCTGACGGTTGCGCTGGCTGATAAAAAAATGTACGGTAGAATTGCTGGTTTTTCAAGAAAACACTAATTTAAAACACATATAGCGCCTTGAATATGGAATCGTATCGAGGGGAGCAATTAACGAACTGTTGTAATCTGCTCATTATCTCCAGCAATATTTCATATGTGCGCATGCAAATGCGAACAAATGCATTAATACAATATCAGAACCAAGGTTTTCTATTTATAATCCATAATAGCAATTTGCATACTTATAAAAATATATAGCAACGCCTTCAAATCGACCCGCAAGCTATCTAAATTTATTTGCTCAAAGTATAGGTATTGTTAATGGTACCGTTATTTTAGGAGAATGCGTGTGAGATTTTTGGATAATATTTTTTAGAACGTGTGTATAAATCTAACGTGCCTCCAGGCGCCTCAAGTCTCTTTATAACTGTGCGCAAGAATGCACCAGCTTTTTCGAAAGCACAGTCGTTCGAGTGCGGCAAACCTTCTAAACTCTCAAATTCGCGACACAATAATTGCTTAAGAGAACTGCAATGAACAAATCTCCTTTTTTTCAGCCTGAGTAATGTCGTAATCCACCCATAATAAGATTTTTGTAGGCCTAAACATGATACGTTATAAAATAGTCACACTTACTCCCATAAGGTACGCAGAGTTATGGGTTGCTGTCCAGATTTTGTCTTCTTCTTTGAAAGAACGAGTGTAAACCGACAGTGGCGGCATATTCAAAATAATTTATAATAGATCTTGTATAGTCACACACTGAGCCGTGGCTGCACACTAGGTTGGTCTGATAGTATTTATAGTTTTCACCTTTTACATTAATTGTATTTGAACTAAATTTACAACCGAGTTTTCGTTTTATTGCCTTTGTAACGGCGTGCTTTATGGTACCACTCCAAGGATATCCTATAGTACCGCAGATACTTCTGTGTATTGTTTACACTGAGCATGGGCAGCCTTCAGTTAAGGAAATAGTACTCTAAACTAGTTGATTGAGATAGACCAATTATTTACTAGAACGACGTTCATCTTTACTACTATTTTATCCCAGAGGGTTAAACTTTATAGCGTCTATAATAAGTATGTTAAGTCAACGTGTGCACAATACCATGCACGTACATTTCGAGATGAAAATAGTGAATTTCAATTTGGAGCAACGCTATTTGGAAAAGAAAAAAGTGCTCTTCCATCAACACAATACACGGTTGCACATGTGTGTCATCACACTTTCGAAATGTCTATTAATAAACAGTACGTGGGCCAGTGATATTAAACTAATGTTCTCCTCAATGTCTATTGAGTAAATAACTTATTTATTAGTTAATAAACTATTTAGTGACATTTATGATCATTTATTCTAGAAATAACTCAAAGTGTTTGTAATCAATGTCTAATACTTTATATAGATGTCTTCCATTTTTTTTTGTACGTCAAGGGTGAGGCTTGTCTTCAACTTTTCTTCCAATTAAAACTAAAAACTGAAACTGAAAGCAATATGAACTGAATGTGAGATATGAAAACACTGAAATCAGTTGTTAAAATAACATTCACAATAGCAAGTGTTATCGACTTCTTTGACGTGGCCTGTCAATCAGAAGCTCCGTCCTTGCAAACTAATTTCTCATGTAGGAAGAGGGTGTTTTTTTAAGATTATGTTGATTGTCCAAACCTTCTTGATCATCCAAACAAATATATTTTTCTAAAACAGTAGGTGACCTTCTTTATATCTGTGATTCTACACTCGTATTTTACTCAAATGAAATTTATTTTGAGTGCACCTAACTCCGCCTGCTGCTTCCAGACACGAGCATATCCTCGCTTTCCTGCGTCTTGCAGGTTCGTTGGTCATCGCTCATTTTTGTTTGAGAAGTGTAGAACTCCTAAAATTGAAGTCTAAGCTAGAGCTAGAGCTAAGGCGATCATCAGTGAAGATACACTTATAATTTTAGAAGGGAAAAGATGATCAGCAAAGTTAAAACACTAAAACTAGATTGCGATGGCCTCGAGGCAGCGAGCAGCGACAATTTTAGTAAAGTAAAAGGTAGAAAGAAGCTTTCGGCTTTTTCGTGAGAGAAGGTTACAATTTGAGAAGGGTAGAAGCGATGATCAGTGAAGCTGTGACGAAACATTAGATTGCAAAGACTTGTCCGAGCTGGCAAGCAGCGAGCATTTATAATCATAAAAGAATAGAAGCATTGTACTTATAAAATAGGCCAGAAGCAATGATCAGCGGAGCTTTATGAAAAAAGCTAGATTAGTATAAGAATATATGATTGCTTAGTTTTCTATCTTTCATTGATAATACAATTCATAAATTTTAACAAATTCAATTAAGGCTTGCTTGGAAGCGTATAACTCAGCTGCCATGCTTGCAGCAATAATTTGAAAAAAGTAGAGACGATAACCTGCGAAGCTGTAAACGAAGCGAGTACTTGCCTGAGTCGTAGAGCGAAATTACGAGCATAGATAACTACAATTTTAGAAGGGCTTGCTCGAATCAGCGAAGAGCTAATTAATGTTCAAGTGAAGCTGCGAGCATAGGTAACTACAATTGTAGAGTGGTAGAAGTATTGACCAGAAGAGCTGCAAGAGAAAAGCTTTTTTAATGAAAGAATGTATATAGCACTAGGTTGCGAGGGTTTGTCCGAGCCAGCAAGAATTTTAGAATTGTAGAAACGATGAACAGCGAAGCTGCGAGTAAAGACAACTGCTATTTTAGAAGAGTGGGACGATGATCAGTAAAGTTGCGAGGACTTGTCTGTGCCAGCGATGAGTGAGCATTGACTTAGACCTTAGAAAAGTAGAAACGACGACCAGCGAAACTGCAATATCGAAAATAGATTAAGAGGTTTAGCTGAGTCAGCGAGCAGCGAAGCTGCGAGTATTGGCAGCCATAATTTTAGAAGAGCATACCTTAACATTCTTGCCATGAATAGTAAAACTGCAATATCAAAAATAGATTACGAGGACTTGCCCGACTCAGCAAACAGCAAAACTGCGAGCTTAGGCAGCTATAATTTTAGAAAAGTAGAGACGATGGCCAGCGAAGCTGCAATAGAAAAACTAGATCGTAAGTGCTTTCACAATTCAACAAGCAATCTTGAATGAAGTTCCGAGCATAGAGGCTTGCAATCTTAGAGGGGTAAAGGTGTTAACCTACGAAGTTCAAAAGCAAAACTAGATTGCGAGAGCTGCCTGACCCAGAGAGTAGCGAAGCTGCAAGTATTAAGAGCTACAATGTTAGAAAGGTCGATCAAGAGTGAAGTCGAGAGCATAGACACTTATAGTCTTAGAACGGTAAAGGCAACGACCAACGAAGCTGCAGG